>CAUYQG010179968.1:0-11586 GCA_963574415.1 Tarsius wallacei | reverse complement strand
CACGCCCGGCTGATTTTTTGATTTATTGTAGAGATGAGGTCTCGCTTGCCCAGGCGGGTCTCGAACCCGCGGGCTCAGGCAATCCACTCACCTCAGCTTCCCAAAGGCGCGGGATTACAGGCTGAGCCACCGAGCCCGGCTTAAGTTATTATTATTAATTTATTATTTTATTGTAGTCTCACTCTGTTGCCCAGGCTGGAGTACCATGGCATACTCTTGGCCACCCTAGCCTCGACCTGCTGGGTTCAGGTGATCCTTCCGCCTCAGCCTTCCAAGTAGCTGAAACTACAGGCAAGCACCACCATACCCAGCTAATTTTTTGTTTTATTGTAGAGATGAGGTCTCACCAAGTTGCCCACACTGGTCTTGAACCCCTGGGCTCAGGCAGTCCTCTCACCTCGGCCTCCCAAAGTGCTGGGATTATAGGCGTGAGACACGTGCCAGGCCTAGAGTGTAATTAAATTAAAATCTGAGCTATTTTTTCTTGAATGAGCTAATTTTTCTTTCGGTTTAATTCCTGTTATAACATAATTTTTATCTATGTCTTAGATGACGGGAATGCTTCCAGAGTCTGGCTATTTTTCATTTTTTCTCTTGATTTTTCCTTACCCATGTTTTATTTTTTTCCACCCCCAGTACTTACAACCTTTTATTCTGTGGTTCCTGTGGAATTCCCATTGGTTTCCATCTGTATTCTACTCATGCTGCCCTGGCTACCTTGAGAGGTCACTTCTGCCTTTCCAGTGACAAAATGCTGTGGTGAGTAGATTTAGATATTGTTCCTCAAATACATTTTTTAAAATCTTCTAGAAAAGACAGAGTGTACCAAAGAAGATGCTAAAGACAGCAATGGGTTGGGTACCATAGCTCACACCGTAATTCCAGTGTTTTGGGATGTCAAGGCAGGAGGATTGCTTGAGGCCAGGAATTCAAGACCTGCCCAGACAACATAGACTCTGTTTCCATAAAAATTAGCCAGGCATGGTGGTATGTTCCCATAGTTTTACTACTCTGGAGGCTGAGGTGGGAGGATCGTTTGCACCCAGGAGGTCATAGTTGCAGTGAGCTATGGTTATGTCATTGTACTCCAGCCTGGGCAACAGAGCGAGACCCTGTCTCTCTCTCTGTCTTTTTTTTAAAAACAGCGTCTTGCTCTGTTGCCGAGACCGGAGTGTAGTAGCAGTGTAACCTTGAGTTCCTGGGCTCAAGTGATACTCCCACCTTGACCTCCCAAAGCACTGGGATCACAGGCATGTGCCACTGTGCTAGCTGACCCTACCTAAAAAAAAGAAAAGCAGTGGGACCATAATATAATTTATTTATTCTATTTTTTTGAGCCAGAGTCTCACTCTAAGCAGAGTGCAGTAGCACAATCAATGGCTCACCACAGTCTCAAACTCATGGGCTCAAGCAATCCTTCTACTTCAGCCTACTGAGTAATTGGGACTACAAGTATGTGCCACCATGCCCAGCTAATTTTATTATTTTTTGTAGAGACACGGTCTTGCTATGTTGCCCAGGCTGGACTTGAAATCCTGGGCTCAAGCAATCCTGTTGCCTTGGCTTCCCAAAGTGCTAGGATTACAGGTGTGAGCCACCACACCAAACCTATAATTTTATAACATTGTCATCATTGTAGATGTCTTATAAATTTTTTTCAGTCCTTGTTGTGTTGAATTTTGATGTCTTATAATCATTCCATGTCTTAATAATCATAACATTGAACAGTTCAGTGGGCATTCTTTCAATACAGAAAATTCTTGCTGGGTGTGGTGGTGTGTGCGTATAACCCTAGCTACTCAGGAGGCTGAGGCAGGAGGATTCCTTCATCCCAGGAGTTTAAGACCAACCTGGGCAACATAGTGAGACCCCCCCATCTCAAAAATAAATAATAAATAAAATAATAACAGAAAAATTTTTAAAAAGAAAATTCTAAAA
The DNA here is from genome assembly GCA_963574415.1 of Tarsius wallacei. Lineage (NCBI taxonomy): Eukaryota > Metazoa > Chordata > Mammalia > Primates > Tarsiidae > Tarsius > Tarsius wallacei. Next base: position 9,648 of record CAUYQG010179968.1, on the reverse strand, counting down.
GGTAAGCTTTTGCAAAATAATATTGCACTAGATACCTTTTGGGTTTGTGCCTAGCCTCTGTCTCCTTCCTGTAGAGGTGGGGCTTTGTAGCCATGTTTGTATCATGTGTGTGATACCACTCCCAGGTATTGACCAAGGAATGGATACCTGACCCCAACTAAGCCAGCCAGGTTTCCTACCTTAGGAATTTGAAATAAGGGCCCAGAGATACTGGTCATTTGTAGATGGCACTGGTGTTGAAGGTGGGAAGTGAAAGCTCTAGGTTTGGAGTAGCTATTTCCTATATTATGCCTGTAACTACAGAGAAATCTTGTCTACAGAACAATATGAAGCCAATGCACAGAGAAGAGTAAAAATAATGACCAGGCGTGGTGGCCGCACCCAGCCTAATTAATTTCTTAATCATCAAAATAAGTTGGGTGAAAGGTCAGAATGTTCTTTTTGATTAAGCAGCATCTAGGAAATTATAGGTAGCATGAGTTTGGGCAGATAATAAATCTGTGCCTGTGTGTATAACTAGAATGAATTTGACTGGTTGCTAATAACAAAACCTGACGAACAGTGGCTTTAACAAGTAAGAGGGGGGCAACCTCTTCTGGTCCCCTCCCACTATGAGAATTTTTCTGTCCTCTCAATAAATCCTGCTTTAAAAAAAAAACAAAAAAAGTAAGAGGTGGGGCAGCTGCTGCTTCAGGAGGCTTCTAGTGGTTCAGCCGTGACAGGATTCTGGGTCACCATGTGTTTGGTTCTCTTGACCTTTTCCTCTTGGATGCAGGATAGCTGCTACAATCACATTCATTACATCCATCAGTGGTAGCATCCTCAACAGGAAGAAAGAGATATGGAGAGTGTGGGAACATGAGAAAAGTTCTGCTCTGAACAGCATAAACTTTCATATTCTTCTTGGCCAGAACAATGTTACATGATCACCTTAAGCTAGGAAAACAAGTTTATGACAAAGGCTTGTGACAAAACATGAATTCTGTTAGCAAGAAAGAAGTGAGGAATGGCTACTGGATAGATGATTAGCGCTGCTCGTCATAATGTCATGACTTTCCTTCAGACTATATGCTACTGGATCCTCCTGGTAGAGTGTGAGGCTTATACTCGTCATGATTATTCACGTGACCCTGGTTTTTGTCTTTAGTTTATCCTGAGATTATTTTGTCTCTGGGAAAGGGTGGATGAGACATAGAATCTCGCTTATTTGTGTATTGAGAATTTTTTTTTTCAACACAATGCAGTCGTCCCTCAGTATCCATGGAGGATTGACTCTAAGACTCGTACAGATACCAAAATCCACAGACACTCAGGTCTCTGATATAAATTGGTGTAATATTTGTATATGACCTTTACATATCCTGGTTTTTTTTTTGTTGTTGTTGTTTTTGAGTTGGAGTCTCACTCTGTCGCCCAGGCTGGAGTGCAGGCTCCTGGCCACCACAGCCTCGACCTGCTGGGCTCTGGCGATCCTTCCGCCTCAGCCTTCCAAGTAGCTGGAACTACAGGTGCACGCTACCACGCCCGGCTAATTTTTGGATTTATTGTAGAGACAAGGTTTCACCAAGTTGCCCAGGAGGGTCTCGAACCCGTGAGTTCAGGCAGTCCACTCATCTCAGCCTCCCAAAGCGTGGGATTACAGGCTGAGCCACTGAGCCCGGCTACATGTCCTCTTTTTTTTTTTTTTTTTTTTGAGTTGGAGTCTCACCCTCGGGCTCAGGCAATCCACTCACCTCAGCCTCCCCAAGCGAGGGATCACAGGCTGAGCCACTGAGCCTGGCTACATATCCTCTTATATACTTTAAATCATCTCGCTGGGCGCAGTGACTCACACCTGTAATCCCAGCACTTTGGGAGGCGGAAGTGAGAGGATTGCCTGAGTCCAGGGGTTCGAGACCAGCCTGGGCAACTTGGCAAGACCTTGTCTCTACAATAAATCAAAAAGCTAGCCAGGCGTGGTGGTGCATGCCTGTGGTCCCAGCTGCCTGGAAGGCTGAGACAGAAGGATTGCCTGAGCCCAGCAAGTCGAGGCTATGGTGGCCATGAGTGTGCCATTGTACTCCAGCCTGGGCAACAGAGTGAGACTCCAACTAAAAAAAAAAACAACCAAAGAAATCATCTCTAGGTTACTTATAATACCTAATATAAATTCTTATAAATAGTTGTTAATACATTATTGTTTAAGGAATAATGACAAGAAAAGGAGTGTGTACATGTACAGTACAGATATAAGCATCAATTTTTTCCCCCCAAATATTTTCAGTTCATGGTTGGTTGAGTCAATGGATCCGGAACCCATGGGTATAGAGGACTGACTGTACATCTTGAAATGAAAATTAGTAAGAAGGCTGGCTTTGTTTGATACATACTTTCTTTAGATGGCACGTTTGGTTAATTTATAATCTTAACTGTGGTAAGATACTAATATTTCCTCTGTTTTCTATCTAGCTATCTCTTAAAAACAAAAGCCATAGTAAACGCATCTGAGATGGATATTCACAACACGCCTCTACCAGAAAAGATTGCAGAGGTAAAATTGCATGATGGTTGTGTGGTTTCTTTAACACAGACAACTCTTTTTTTTTGAGTTGTAGTTTCACTCTGTCACCCAAGCTGGAGTGCAGTGGCATGCTCACGGCCACCGCAGCTTCGACCTGCTGGACTCCGATGATCCTTCCGCCTCGGTCTTCCAAATAGCTGGAAGTACAAGTGCGCACCACCAGCCCGGCTAAGTTTTTGATTTATTGCAGAGATGAGGTCTCACCAAGTTGTCCAGGCTGGTCTCAAACCTCTGGACTCAGGCGATCCTCTCGCCTCCACCCCCTGAAGTGCTTGGATTACAGCATGAGCACCGTGCCTGGCCAGCTCTTGGTAATTCGTACCAGTGAACTTGGGGATGGTGGGATGCCATGATACTCAATAATCCTTTATACTTGGTTTAGGCTCTCTAATTGCATTTGTAACACAAAACAAAATACTAAAGCCATATATTAAGGTTAGCTCAGGAAGAGGAGGAAAGCTGCTCAACTGCTTCATTGCCGTATTCTCCTTTGTGCTAGGAGTGGACACCATCTTGCATAGAGGTATCCTCTTTGCAAACACCTTTAATTCCTTAAGTATCTTATAGGAAAGAGTGGAAAAACAATTATTAAGATTTCTTATATAAATGGGTTATAAGTGGCTGGTGGCTTGTGTTGAAGAACGTAACTTTTTTGGTAGCTTGCAGATTCATTCTAAATGAAAATTTGGCTATTACTTGACTATCCTTAGAAGAACAACCTTAGATTTACTGTTGGTTTTGTTAATGGTTTAGTCCCTGCTATTACACAATTAGTAACTAATGACATTTCTTTTTCTTTTTTTTTTTTTGAGTTGGAATATCACTCTGTCACCCAGGCTGGAGTGCAGTGGCATGCTCACGGCCACCGCAGACTCGACCTGCTGTACTTAGGCAATCCTTCCACCTCAACTTCCAAGTAGCTGGAACTACAGGCACGTGCCACCATGCCCAGCTAATTTTTTGATTTATTGTAGAGATGAGGTCTCGCCAAATTGCCCAGGCTGGTCTCGAACCCGTGGGCTCAGGCAGTCCTCTCACCTCAGCCTCCCCATAGTGTTGGAATTATAGGAGTGAGCCACCATGCCCAGTGACATTTATTTTTCAAAGTTTAATATTAGGAGTAACATTATTTTGGGGTTTTTTTTGTTGTTGTTTGTTTGTTTTTGAATTGGAGTCTCACTCCGTCGCCCAGGCTGGAGGGCAGTGGCACACTCGTAGCCACCGCAGCTTCAACCTACTGGGCTCAGGCCATCCTCTCACCTCAGCTTCCCAAAGTGCTGGGATTATAGGTGTGAGCCACTGCACCTGGCAACATTTATTTTTAAAAGTTTAATATTTGGAGTAACATTAAAGACAGGAGAAGAATAGTGATGTTTGGTTTTTTGCAAAGTTAGCTAACATTCTAAGGAAAGGATTGGCAAACGTTTTCTGTAACGGGTCAGATGACAAATTAAGCTTTGTGACCATACAGTCTCAACTACCCCACTTTGCCATCATAGTGCAAAAATAGCCATAGATAATACGTAAACAAATGGTCATGGCTGTGTTACAATAAAAATGTACAAAAATGGGCAGCAGGCTGGCCTGTGTACTCTCAACAACTGAGTTCATGAGTAGATCAGTAAATATTGTGCTTAAAAATAATTGGTATGGAATATGGCTTCAGAAGCTCCATGGACAGGATCCAGGAAGAAAATTATAAAGAAAACCATCTTAAGTCTGTGGAAATTTTCCTTAAGGCATACAGCAAATAGGAAAACAAATAGCCAAGAAAATCTCCTAAGCCTTAGTAAGAACAGTGAAGCCTATAGTGTTTGAGCTATAGCCTGCTCTCTCCTTCCCATGGCCCAACCCCAGCTTAGAGGGAAGGAGGCTCCATCTGGGCAGATGCAGCCAACAACACAGGGATTCTTTCCCCCAGCTCCCAGTCAAGGGCTGTGGTATCTTCCCACCAGCATTTCTTATCCCCCTCCCAGCTCTGTGTTGCTGAAGCTCTATTCCAGGCAAGAATAGCCATTTGTAGTATATTTGTTCTACTGCAGGCACAGTAGACCAAGAATGTTTGGAACCGAGTCACCCTTGCCCAGCTTGCTTGTACACTGGAAATTCCACGCTGGGAGGGGCAAGCTGAGATGACCAGAAGCCACTGCTGCTGCCCACTAAGTAACACCAATGAATTTGGTTCTAAATTTGGCTCTTCTAAGATAAAAGAACTCTTGAAAATTATCTAATTGCCACAAACATCTGTTCTAAACCTAATAACCAGAGCTGCTTTTGCAGACCATAAGTAGAATATTAAAGTCAGAAAGGCATTTGTTATTGTTAACAAGGGGTTAAAAGAAAAGCTAAATTCTTGTCACTGGAAAAGGAGGAGAAGACTAATTAATGCTTCTGCCTCCACAAAACTCTCTGACCCTACTTTATTCTGGTCTTCATGGAAGCCATGGTGCTCAGCAATTGGCTCATGAAACATTGCACCTGAGGATCTTATTGTGCACTTGGTTTGTTGTATAAAGTTTTTGCAGAATTAGGACAAATATATTCCTGAAATGTGTTGAGTTGTTGCCAGCTTCCAATCACTAGATATAAACTAGCTTAAATTTGAAATGACTTTAAAACCATTGAAGAGTTAAGCCCTGATAATCTGGCCAGGAATGGTGGCTCATACCTGTAATCAGAGTGCTTTGAAAGGTTGAGGCTGGGCAGTCTCTCGCCCATGCCAGCTCTGGCATGTCTCCCTTTCTTTTCTCTCTTCTTTCCCTAATAAACTTTGTTTTAAAACTTAAAAAAAAAAAAAATGCCAAAGCCAGGCTCAGTGCCTCAGCCTGTAATCCCGCACTTTGGGAGGCTGAGGTGAGTGAATTGCCTGAGCCCGCGGGTTCGAGACCCGCCTGGGCAACTTGGCAAGACCTCATCTCTACAATAATTCAAAAAATTAGCCAGGCGTGGTAGTGCATGCCTGTAGTTCCAGTTACTTGAAAGGCTGAGGCGGAAGGATCACTGGAGCCCAGCAGGTCGAGGCTGCAGTGGCCGGGAGCGGCCACTGCACTCCAGTCTGGGCAACAGAGTGAGACTCCAACTCAAAAAAAAAAGGCCAAGGAAGGAGGATCACTGGAGGCTAGGAGTTCAAGACCAGCCTGAGCAACATAGCAAGTTCCTGTCTCTACCAAATATAAGAAAAATAAGCCGGGCTCGGTGGCTTAGCCTGTAATCCCGCACTTTGGGAGACTGAGGTGTGTGGATTGCATGAGCCCACGGGTTCGAGACCCACCTGGGCAACTTGATGAGACCTCATCTCTACAATAATTAAAAAAAAAATCAGCCGGGTGTGGTAGTGCGTACTTGTAGTTCCAGCTACTTGGAAGGCTGAGGCGGAAGGGTCGCCGGAGCCCAGCAGGTCGAGGCTGCCACTGCACTCCAGTCTGAGTGACAGAATGAGACGCCAACTTAAAAAAAAAAAAAAAAAAGAAAAAGAAAAAGAAAAACATGTGTCTATAGTCCTGGCTACTCGAGACTGAAGAGGGAATATTGCTTGAGCCCAAGAATCTGAGGCTGCAGTGACCTGTGATTGTACCTCTGCACTACAGTCTGGGCAACAAAGTGAAACCCCACTTCTAAAAAAATAAAAAAGATGCCCTGATATCTATATATTTTTCTTCCCAGCTGAAAGAGAAGATAGTGCTAATGCATACTCGCTTAGATTCACTAATGAAGATACTGAATGAAGCGACTCCAGGAAACTGACCTAGAACCAAGGCCTAAGTATCAGTTCAGACCTTCAACAAGTACTGTTTGGTCCTTTCTTTAAAAAGGCTGACTTCAAGAATGGGGTCTATTGTGGTGTATGTTTACCTCTAGGCTGATTTCTAAATGATTTGTGAAGCTATCTTTAAATGAGTCTTCTGTCCAGGTTTTAAAACTGTTTGCCTTAAGAACTTATTTTTGCTTCTTATAATTTCATAAAGGTTATCTCTGAAAATATCTTTGACTGTAAATTTAAGAATTAGGATGCACTGTTACATGGTTGGTCTGAAATAGAGTTGGGCTTAATGTTGGGTACTGTTAATAGTATTCCTGCATGGAGCAACTGTTATGAATACTGATCATTTTTTTCTTATGTAAAATATAGATACATAATATTCTATAGGTAATAATTAATTGAATAATATGCGATTTGTCTCTTTGCAGTTGTAAACTGAGCTAATGAGGTAATTATGGAAGGAATGATAAAATATCAGACATTTATCGAAGTATTGTTTTTTCTAATTTTGCTTTTCATAGCACTTTGGCTGAGTACCTTATTAAAATATTCATTTAATAAATATTTATAGCCGGGCTCGGTGGCTCAGCCTGTAATACCAGCGCTTTGGGAGGCCGAGGTGAGTGGATTGCCTGAGCCCGCGGGTTCGAGACCCGCCTGGGCAACTTGGCGAGACCTCATCTCTACAATAAATAAAAAAAATCAGCCGGGCGTGGTAGCGCGCGCCTGTATTTCCGGCTACTCGGAAAGCTGAGGCGGAAGGATCGCCAGAGCCCAGCAGGTCGAGACTGCAGTGGCCAGGAGCCACTGCACTCCAGTCTGGGCGACAGTGAGACTCCAACTCAAAAATAAATAAATAAATATTTATAAGGTATTATGCTAGGTGCTTGGGGCATAAGGCAAGCAAAAACAGCCACTCTATCCTCATAGAGTTTAGTCAGAATGGACATTTAAATAATCACATAAAGCCGGGCTCGGTGACTCAGCCTGTAATCCCACGCTTTGGAAGGCTGAGGTGAGTGGATTGCCTGAGCCTGTGGGTTCGAGACCCGCCTGGGCAACTTAGCGAGACCTCATCTCTACAATAAATGAAAAAAATCAGCTGGGCGTGGTAGCGCGTGCCTGTAATTCCGGCTACTCGGAAGGCTGAGGCGGAAGAATCGCTGGAGCCCAGCAGGTCAAGGCTGCAGTGGCCGGGAGCAGCCACTGCACTCCAGTCTGGGCGACAGAGTGAGACTCCAACTCAAAAAAAAAAAAGAATCACATAAAGACATGTAAAATTATGACCATAGTAAGGGTTTTGAAGGGACATAGGGCTACAAGCACATAAGGCAACTGACCTGGTCTGGGGTTCAGGGAAAGCTTCTGTGCAGAAGTGATGTTTCAGCAGTGGTCAGAAAGATGAGTAGGAATTCATAAGGTGATGGAGGGGATAGCATATGCAAAAGCACTAAGAGGTCTTTTGAGGCTCTTAAAATGCCTGCCTACAAGGGTTGCAAGGCCTTACTCGTCTCCCAAAGGATGTTTTTATTCCAAGAACAATGAGACACCCTTGAAGAATTTTAAAGGGGAAGGTGTGAGACAGGATCAAATTTACTATTTTTTAAAACCTCATGAGTTGGGCCTGGTGGCTCATGCCTGTAATCCCAGCACTTTGGGAGGCCAAGACGGGGAGAACTGTTTGAGCCCAGGAGTTTGAAAAAAGTCTAGGCAACAGAGTGAGACCTCATTTCTACAAAAAAATTTCAAAATTAGCCAGGCATTGTGCAACGTACCTGTAGTCCCAGCTACTCGGTAGGCTGAAGCAGAAGGATGGCCTGGGGCCAGCAGGTTGAGGCAGCGGTGACCATGAGCTTACCACTGCACTCCAGCCTGGATGAGAGTGAGACCCCGACTCAAAAAAAAAAAAAAATTTTAGAACCTCATGGTTGTCGTGTGGACAATGCATGGGAAGAACAGCAAGCAGACCGCTGAGGAGGTGCTGTAGCACTAGTGCAATCAAATTATATATCCAATTGGTTGTAGAGAAGCTAACTTGAGATGTAGCTAGAATTTTTAAAGTAGCAGATTCTTTACATTTTATATTGTTTACAAGATATTTTCCTTTAAAAACGTTTTAAACAAAGTCGGGCATGGTGGCTCTTGCCTATATAATCCCAGCATTTTGGGAGGCCGAGGTGAGAGGAATGCCTGAGTCCACAGGTTCGAGACCAGCCTGGGCAATTTGGCAAGACCTCATGTCTACAATAAATCAAAAAATGAGTTGGGCATGGTGGCACATGCCTGTAATTCCAGCTATTTGGAAGGTTGAGGCGGAAGGATCACCTGAGCCCAGCAGGTTGAGGCTGTAGTGGCCATGAGCATACCACTGCCCTCCAGTCTGGGCGACAGAGTAAGACTCTTAACTCAAAAAAAAAAAAAAGAAAAGAATGAGACCTAATAAATTAATACAACATTGAGTCATCCTGGGATTTTTACTATATGGGTATGCCCACTGCAACATATTTTCTTTCTTTATCTAAGTTTAAAAGCTGGGGGGGGGGGGGTTGTTTGTTTTTTTTGTCAGAGTCTCACTCTTGCCCAGGCTGGAGTACAGTGGCACGCTCACAACTATTGCAATACCTGGGCTCAAGCGAGCCTTACGCCTCAGCTTTTCAAGTAGCTGGAACCAAAGATGTGCACAACCCTGTTCGATTTATTGTAGAGACAGGTCTCACCAAATTGCCCAGGCTTGTCTTGAACCCCTGGGCCCAGGCAGTCCTCTCACTTCCACCTCCTAAAGTGCTGGAACTACAGGCATGAGCCACTGCGCCTGGCTAAAAGCTGTTCTTTATGTAGCTATTATTATTATTATTATTATTATTATTATTATTTTGAGTTGACATCTCATTCTATCACCCAGGCTGGAGGGCACGCTCCCGGGCACTACAGCCTCGACCTGTTGGACTCAGGCAATCCTTCCACCTCAGCCTTCCAAGTAGCTGGAACTACAGGCACACGCTACTGTGCCAGGCTAATTTTTTGATTTATTGTAGAGATGAGGTCTCGCCAAGTTGCCCAGGTTGGTCTTGAACCCACGGGCTCAGGCAATCCCCTCACTTCGGCCTCCCAAGGTGCTGGGATTATAGGCGTGAGCTACTACACCTGACTTGTAGCTATTATTATTCTTAACTTCTGGATTTTCCATTTTGGTTGTGATTTTTTTTTTTTTTTTTTTTTTTTTTTTTTTTTTTTTTAAGTTTTTAAAAAATTTGACAAAGGAACATTTCAAGGGCAAAATTGAAAATGCCCAAGCAAACATTAAAAAGATGGTTAAAACAAAAAAAAA
>CAUYQG010179967.1:0-13185 GCA_963574415.1 Tarsius wallacei | reverse complement strand
GCCCGGCTGATTTTTGATGTATTGTGGAGATGAGGTCTCGCCAAGTTGCCCAGGCGGGTCTCGAACCCGCAGGCTCAGGCAGTTCACTCACCTCAGCCTCCCAAGGCGCGGGATTACAGGCTGAGCCACCGAGCCCGGCTGGTGAAACTGTTTTACAGAGTAGTTGTATTATTTTGTCTTCCCATATGAATGCATGAGAGTTTCAGTTCCTCTACTTGTTCACCAACACGTGATATGGTTAATCTTATATTTTAGCCATTCTTGTTTTTTGAAGTAAAAAGCTGACTTTATTTCAGAGAAAAAAAAGTAAAAATGTGATTTTTAAAATAAAATTTGCGAAAATAATCTAGTATTTTGTAGTTATAATTGGAATTTTCTATTATGTAGTGTTTTGTTACCATAATCATTCCAAGGGTTCAATAGTTTGCTCAAACACCTATCATGTCAACATGTTATAAAAATACCTTACATGGAATACTTTTATTTACTTATACTATTAAAATATTTGATATCATATTTTCTTTCTTATAGTCACAAAACAAACCAAAAATATAACTATGATCTGGACATATTTCTTACAGAAGTAATTCTGTAGATTTCATTTGTATTTTAGCTGTTCTTATAGCTCTAATTTGCCTTTTCCTATTGACAAATCATACTGAGCATCTTTTCATATGATTATTTGTCATTCATATAGAGTTGCTAAAGTGCCTCTTCAAATCTTCTGTCTATTTTGTAGTTGGGTTGTTTCATTATTATTGAAGGTGCTAAAAGCAGATTTATTGAGGCAAAATTGACATGCAATGAAGTACACGTATTTAAAGTTTGATGAGTTTTGACGTATGTATACACTCGGCAAGCTGTCATCACAAACAAATGATATATTTATCACCCCCCAAAGTTTCCTGGTGCCACTTTGTATTTTTCCTTCCTGTCTCACATTGCCCTTTGGGGTCTGTCTTTTAAACAGCATGTAGGTCAGGGTTATTTCCCCTCCCTAATAAGGCAAGACTCCTTTTTAGCTAGGGTTAACTGAATTAGGAGACTTTCTGCTCGTGAAGGGAACAGGCACTGTGTGAGACTAGGGCAATATTCCCTTTTATCTTTTTGGGTGACTCTATTATCACCTTGTATAGTTTCCACGCAGGGTTGTCCTAATTATTATGCATCTGGATGCTTGAGGATGTCCTCTCTTTTTGCAGTATCTTTCCAGTATTCTGCTCTGTGATCTCTAACTGCCTTGCTTGGCTTCTTTGGATTTCTAGCTCGGCCTCCTCAACTCTGGAAGACCACCAGATTCTGCCTGCGTACCCTTTCCCTGGACAGGGGTCTGTACTCTATCCAGGCATTAAGTTGCTCTCCTTGTTTATTTCCTTTCTTTTTTTTCTTAAAGAAGGAGTTTATTAAGCAACGAAGCTCTCTAGAAACAGAGGGGGCCCCCGAAATGGGTTATCCCGTTTATTTCCTTTCTTTCAGGGTTCACTATCAGTGATTTTCTGATGTCTAATATCTGAAAAACTGTTGTTTCATATGTGTTTTCAGCTTTTTTTTTTTTTTTTTGAGTTGGAGTCTCACTCTGTCGCCCAGACTGGAGTGCAGTGGCATGCTCCCAGCCACTGCAGCCTCGATCTTCTGGGCTCCGGCTATCCTTCCGCCTCAGCCTTCCAAGTAGCCAGAACTACAGTTATGCGCTACCACACACACCCAGCTAATTTTTTTGGTTTATTGTAGAGATGAGGTCTCGAACCCATGGGCTCAGGCAATCCACTTGCCTCGGCCTCCCAAAGTGCTGGGATTACAGGCTGAGCCACCAAGCCCAGCCTGTTTTCAGCTTTCTTAGACCTTTCAGGAAAGTGAGAAAACCTAATTCCTGGCTGTTGTATGTGTTTTTTCCTTTGATATTTATTTTTTACTGTGGTAAAAAGCACATATCAATTGTATTTACAATCTTAACTGTTTTAAAGTATACAATTCAGACATGTTAAGTATATTCACATGGTGAAATGGTCTCTAGAACTTTTCATTTTGAAAACTGAAACTTTATATTAAATACTAATTTCGTCTACCTTCTCCCCCAGACCTTGACAACCACCTTTCCACTTTCTGATTCGATGCTTTTGACTACTTTAGATACTTTATATCAGTGGAATCACACAGTATTTGCCCTTTTATGATTGACTTATTTCATTAGCATAATGCCCTCAAGTTTCATCCATGTTGTAGCATGTGATGAGGATATCCTTTTTTTTTTTTAATTTTAATTTTAATTTTAATTTTTTTTGAGTTGGAGTCTCACTCTGTCGCCCAGACAGGAGTGCGGTGGCCAGCCTCGACCTGCTGGGCTCCGGTGATCCTTCCGCCTCAGCCTTCCAAGTAGCTGGAACTACAGGCGCGTGCTACCATGCCTGGCTAATTTTTGATTTATTGTAAAGATGAGGTCTTGCCAAGTTTCCCAGGCGGGTCTCGAACCCGCGGGCTCAGGCAATCCACTCACCTCAGCCTCCCAAAGTGCTGGGATTACAGGCTGAGCCACCAAGCCCGGCTGAGATATCCTTTTTTAAGGCTGCGTAACATTCCCTTGTAATACTGAAGTTGCCAAAAAAACACATTTTAAGAGATGTTATCTATGTGTTACTTTTCGAAGTTGGATTGAATTATGGTATCAGTGTGTAGTATAATATTTGCTCAAAGATGGTGTTAATCAAATGAATGCTAGTGTCATCATGCGACAGACAGGACAATTAAAGAAAATGGTGGAAGCATGGTTGTCATTTGAGGAGTTCAAGACCATTTTGTTTTTTGTTTCTTTTTTTTTGAGTTGGAGTCTCACTCTGTCACCCAGGCTGGAGGGCAGTGGCACGCTCCCGGCCACCGCAGCCTCAACCTGCTGGGCTCCGGCGATCCTTCCGCCTCAGCCTTCCGAGTAGCTGGAACTACAGGCGCGCGCTACCACACCTGGCTAATTTGTTATTTATTGTAAAGATGAGGTCTCACCAAGTTGCCCAGGCAGGTCTCGAACCCGCGGGCTCAGGCAGTCCACTCACCTCAGCCTCCCAAAGGCGTGGGATTTCAGGCTGAGCCATGGAGCCCGGCTCAAGACCATTTGAAATTCGAGAACTTGGTGGAAGTGGGACAATGGAGGTGTGAGTATGCAACAGAACCTCCAACACACCTAACAACTTGGAGACACATGGTACTGTGTGATATGCACAAGAGAAGATTCAGGAGGTCTTGCCGAACAAGACCTCCAGTAGTTCGCTGTAATCAGAATTGTCTGGTTGCTGATGGTAACCACTTTTAGCACTTCTTGTAATTGCAGAAGTCACATGTGATTTGTATTCATTTGTTATTGGTATATACTGAATATTGTAATTTTAGTACAGTTTTTTCTTTCTTTTTTTTTTTGAGTTGGAGTCTCACTCTGTCGCCTAGACTGGAGACTGGAGTGCAGTGGCCAATCCCGGCCACCGCAGCCTCGACCTGCCGGGCTCCGGCGATCCTTCCACCTCAGCCTTCCAAGTAGCTGGAACTACAGGCGTGCGCTACCACGCCCGGCTAATTTTTTGATTTATTGTAGAGATGAGGTCTCGCCAAGTTGCCCAGGAGGGTCTCGAACCCGTGGGCTCAGGCAATCTACTCACCTCAGCCTCCCAAGGCGCGGGATTACAGGCTGAGCCACCAAGCCCGGCTCAGTTTTTTCTTTTCTTAAAATGTGTGTTCCTTTTTTTGGCACCTTCTCTCTCTATATGCCACATTCCTTTATTCATTCATTGATGGACAGTTGGGTTGCTTCCACCTCTTGGATATTGTGAATAATGCTGCTGTGATAGGCAAATATCTTTTCGAGATCTGGCTTTAAATTCTTTAGCACATATGCCTAGAATTGGGATTGCTGGATTATATGCTAATTTTATTTTTAATTTTTTGAGGCCCTGTCATTCTGTTTTTCATAATGGCGGCAGCATTTTATATTACAACCAGCAGTGCACCAAGAGTTCCAATTTTTCCACATTCTTGCCAATACTTGTTATTTTTTAGGGTTTTTTGATAGCACCCTGATGGATGTGAGATCTTCTTGTGATTTTGATTTGCATTTCTCTGGTGATTAATGATATTGAACATCTTTACTTTTTTTTTGAGTTTTTTTTGAGTTGGAATCTCACTCTGTTGCCCAGGCTGGAGGGTAGTGGCATGCTCACAGCCACCGCAGCCTGGACCTGCTAGGCTCAGGTGATCCTTCTGCCTCAGCCTTCCAAGTAGCTGGAACCACAGGCATGTGCCACCAGACCCAGCTAATATATATGTTTTTAAATGTTTTGTAGAGTTGCCCAGGCTGGTCTCAAACTTCTGGACTCAGGCAGTCCTCTTGCCTGCACTTCCCAAACTGCTGGGATTATAGGCATGAGCCATTGTGCCGAGCTTTCTTTTTTTTTTTTTTTCTCATTATAGATGAGATGGTAGCACTGGATTGCATTCTGAATGGCTGCTGCAACCTTTACATATCGGTCTATATTTGGGTCCTGTGCCTCAAAAACAGTACCTCTTCAAATAAGGAAAATCCCCTTGCTATTTCCTGCATTATGAATCTCTTCGGCTCTTCAGTTATTTCTTCTTCCTCTTCTCTTCCCCCTTTCTCTGGGCCTCCAATTCTATCAGGTCTCTATCAGTAAGCTTTTCATATTATACATCAAGGAGTTCAGTGAAGTCGTCCTCTAGCAGGTCTAGCTTCACCTTCTCGCTGGGACTCACTAAGTTGCTGAAGATCTCTTTGGATTCCTCAACCACCTTCTCAAACCCACGAAAATCGTGAACTGCGGGCAAAAATTCTCCCAAAGCGCAAATTTTTTTATAGCTTTGTAGATGTTATAGCTCTTCCAAAATCGTTGCAAAGTTGTTCCTGAATTGTCACTTGTCTTTACGGCCTGACGAAAAGTGTGAACAGCATTTCTTGAAAGCTGCTAAAACTCCCTGGTCCATAGGTGGAATGAGTGATGTAGTATTTGGTGGCAGATGTACTACTTTGATGTTGGGATGAAAGTTGCCCATGACTGGAGAGAGGAGGGTGGCCCATAGCACTGTTGAACGGCAAAAGAATGTTGAGTGCAATGTCCTTCTCCAAGCAATATTCCTTTACCTCCAAGATAAAGTGGTTAAAGAGTCCTGGAAAATGGCCTGTGTAACCCAGGCTTTGGGGTTACCCTTCCACACAGCAGGAAGAGTCCTTGGCTATGTTTTTAAGGGCTCTTGGGTTCTCTGAAGAACTGAGAGAGGTTTTAGCTTCATATCGCCAGAAACATTTCCACCAAATAACAGACCAGAAAACAGAGTTACCCTATCCTTTGCTGCTTTATAGTCTGACATCAACTTTTCCTCCTTACTGATGTAACTTTGGTCTGGTATCCTCTTTTAGTACAGTACTATCTCATCCATATTAAAAATCTGCTTGGATCTCATCACTTTGGGAGGCCAAGGTGAGAGAATTGCCTGAGTCCGCAGGTTCGAGACCAGCCTGGGCAACTTAGTGAGATCACATCTCTACAATAAATAAAAAAAATTCGCCAGGCATAGTGGCACGTGCCTGTGGTCCAGCTACTTGGAAGGCAGAGGTGGAAGGATCGCCTGAGCCCAGCAGATCGAGGCCGTGATGGCCGTGAGTGTGCCACTCCACTCCAGCCTGGGTGACAGAGCGAGACTCCACTCAAAAAAAAAAAAAAACCTGCTTGGGTAAACACGTGCCTTCATCAATAATTTTCAGAAGCATTTAAGGAAATTCCCAGGCAGCTACTCTGTCTGCATTTGCTGCGTTGCCGCTTACTTTCGTATCGTGAAGGTTGGTTCTAGCCTTGAACTGGTGAAACCAGCCATGACTAGTATTAAAAGATATGCCTTGTGAGTTTTCACCGTGTTTTTTCTTCAAGTCTTCATAAAGGCTTTTAGCTTTCTCTTGAATCAGCATTAAGCTAAGCGGGACTTGACACTGATGCTGATTCTGCATCCACACGCTGAGCAGTTTCACCATCTTCTCTATCACTTTTCCTTGCTTCTTCAATATTACTGTTGACATCATTGGCACAGCAGACTTCACATGTTCCATGATCTTGTCATTGTTCTTTAGAAACATGCCATCAGTTGAACAATTCATGTTATAAGAAAAAGCAACATCTGCCATTTTTTTACCTTGCTCAACTCTCTCAGTTACTTTCACTTTTGTTTCCACTGTTAGTGCATGGTACTTCTTAGTAGTTACCAGCTACATCACCACTGCTTTTACACTTGGTTCCAGACATTCTGGGCTTGCAATAGAGATACTGTACTCTATACAGTACTGTAAAGTACACAAAAGCACGACCACTTGTAGAGGATGCACACACATGACAATGTACACCAGACACATGAACTAACTTATATGACTGGACATGCAAATGCACATTCGCATCTGAAAGTTTGCAACTTGAAGGTTTGTATGTAGGGAACTTACTGTGTAGACTCACTGCAATCTGTCAAATTCCCAATGGCATTTTTAGCAAAATAGAAAAACTCATCCTTAAATTCATATGGAATCTCAGGGCTCCAAAAAGCCAAAACAAACTTGAAAAAAAACAAGTACCCCACATCTTTATAATAATAATAATAGTAATAATAAAAGAACAACAGTTGGAGGCATCACACTTCTTGATTTCAAAACATACTAAAAAAGGAGCAATAATCAAGGCGGTAGTGATACTGACATAAAGATAGACATAAATCAAAGGCACAAAACAGCACAGAAATAAACCTCTGCTTGTGTGGTCAAATGTTTTTTGACAAGTATGCCAATTACTATATAATGGAGAAATAACAGACTCTTAAACAAATGGTGTAGGGAAACCTGATATTGACATGCAAAAGAATAAAGCTGAATCCTTATTTTACACCATGCACAAACATTAACTCAAAATACATAAAAATCAAAACATAAGATCTAAAACTGTAGAACTCCTAGAAGAAAACATAGGGGAAAGTTTCAGGACAATGAATTTAGGTATGCTTTCTAGATTATGACATCAAAAGCACATGCAACAAAAGCAAAAATCAACAAATCAGATATCAAACTCCAAAACTTCTGTACATCAAAAGAAACAATCCAATTTACAGAATGGGAGAAAATATTTACAAATATATACCTGATAAGGGGTTAATTACCCAAAATATGTAAGGAACTCATACTCAACAACAAAAAACAAATGACCCAATTTTAAAATGGGCAAGTGACTTGAATGGGCAACTCACCAAAGAAGACATACAAAATAAGCATATGCTTATAATCCCAGCACTTTGGGAGGCTGAGGTGAGAGGATTGCCTGAGCTCATGGGCTTGAAACCAGCCAGGGCAACTTGGTGAGACCTCATCTCTACAATAAATAAAAAATAAATTAGGCAGGTATGGTGGCGCATGCCTGTAGTTCCAGCAACTTGGAAAACTGAGGCTGAAGGTCCCCGAACCCCATAGGTCGAGTCTGCTGTGACTGTGAGCGCGCCACTGCACTCCAGCCTGGGTGACAGACAGAGTGAGACTCCAACTCAAAAAAAATAAAAAATAAATTTTCTTTCCGGTTGCTCATTGTTAGTGTATAGAAACATGACTGATTTTTGCATTTTTTTTTTTTTTTCCCCGCTCCCTTGCATGTTTTTTTATTCTACAAATTTGCTGAAACTACTTATCAGTTTTAACAATTGATTCTTTTTGTGTGTGGAAATTTAGGGGTTTCTACATTTGAGGAGGGCCCCAAAGACTGGTAATTTATTTATAAAAATTTGTGTATTTATTCTTTTGTGTTTAAACTCAGTCACCTTCAGAGTGCTCTCCGTTTGATGCGGTACACCTATTGAGACGCTTTTTTTCACTGCTCAAAACAGTTTTTGAACTTTCAGTTTTGATGCCTTTTAGTGCTTCTGCTCTTTTTTGTTACACCTCTTTCACTTGGGCAAACATTTCCCTTTGAGGACTTTTTTCATTTAGGAAAACAGACAAAAAAAGTCACTCAGGGCAAGACCTGGTGAATAGGGAGGGTGAAGCACAGGAGTTATGCCATTTTTAGTCAAAAACTGCTGGACACTCAGCACAGTGTCGGCAGATGCATTCATAAATCACCCACCATGAAATGGGCAAACATGTTGAGAGGATCTCTAGAAAAAATTCACTGAAACTAAGCACAGCCTCTTAGAACAATAGCTGGTACACGCTGCCTGATGGGTTCCTCAAACACTTACCTAGCGAGGGAAGAGGTACTTCAAGGGGCATGCCCTCCAAAAGATAATTTCATTGTTGTTTTGTTTCGGTTTTTTGGGGTCCCCCATCACATAAGTTTACATAATCTGAGAACAGAGGTCATTTTCTGCCTTTCTAATTTGAATGCATTTTTCTTTCTTTTTCTTGACTAGTTGTTCTGGCTAGGACTTCTACTACTGTGTTGAATAGAAATGGTGAACGTGCTGGGCTCGGTGGCTCAGCCTGTAATCCCGGGCCTTGGGAGGCTGAGGTGAGTGGATTGCCTGAGCCCGCGGGTTCGAGACCCGCCTGGGCAACTTGGTGAGACCTCATCTCTATAATAATAAAAAAAAATTAGCCGGGCATGGTAGCGCGCGCCTGTAGGATCACCGGAGCCCAGCAGGTCGAGGCTGTGGTGGCCAGGAGTGTGCCACTGCACTTCAGTCTGGTCGACTGAGTGAGACTCCAACGCAAAAAGAAAAAAAACAATTGGTGAACGTGTGCATCCTTGCCTTGTTCCTGATTTGGAGGAAAAGCTTTCAATATTTGACTGTTGAGTATAATGTTAGCTATAAGCTTTTCATATATGGCTTTTATTATGTTAAAGTAGTTTCCTTTTCCAGGTTTGTTTAATGTTTTCATAATGAAATGGTGTTGAATTTTGTCAGATGCTTTTGTGCATCAATGAGATGTAATTATTTGCTGTTTTCCCTCCTCCATTCTGTTAATGTGGATTACATTGATTCGTTTTCATATATTGAACAATCCTTGCATTTCAGGAATGAATCCCACTTGGTCATGGTGTATAATCCCTTTAATGTGCAGTTGAATTTGTTTTGAGTATTTTGTTGAGGATTTTTGCGTCATTATTCATCAGGGATACTGGTTTGTAGTTTTTTCTTTAAAAATTTTTCTTTTCAAAAAAATTTAAAAATTTTTTTTGATTTGTAGTTTTATCTTGTTTTCTTGCCTGTCGTGTCTTTGTCTGGTTTGGTTATCAGGGTGTTGTTGATCTTACTCTGAATGAATTTGAAGTATTTATTCCTCTTCATTTCTGTATAAGAATTTGAGGAAGATTGGTATTAATTCTTCTTTAAATGTTTGGTGTAATTCACCAGTGCAATCATCAGGTTCTGGGCTTTTCTTAGTTGGGAAGTTTTTGATACCCTGCGCCTAATCTTCCTTTACTGGTTATGGGTCATTCAGTTTTAATTTTTCATGACTCAGTTTTGGTAGGTATATATTTTTAGGAATATATCCATTCCTTCTAGGTTATCCAATTTGTTGATGTATAATTTTTAATAATGTTCTTTTATATTTTTGGCATTAGTTGTAATACTCCCTCTTTTCATTTCTGATTTTAGCTATTTTAGTCTTCTCCCTTTTTTTTCTTAGTGTAACTATGTATGGGTTTCTCAATTTTGTTCATCTTTAAAAAAACTCTAGATTTCATTGATTTTTTTTTTTTTTTCTGTTTGTTTCATTCTCTATTTCATTTATTTCTGCTCTAATCCTTATTATTTCCTTTCTTCTACTAATATTTGGTTTAATTTGGTCTTTTTCTAGTTCCTTGAAGTATAAAGTCAGATTGTTGATTTGAGATCCTTCTTTTAAAATGTAACCTTTTGCTACTATAAACCTCCCTTTTAGTACTGATTTTGCTGCATTCCGTAAGTTAATGGCTTGTTTTGTTTTTATTTGTCTCCAGATAACTTTTGAATTTCCTTGTGATTTCTTCTTTGATCCATTGGTTGTTTAAGAGTAAGCTGTTTAATTTCTTCATGTGTGGATTTTTCTCTTTTCCTTTTGTTGGTTTTCATTTTCATTCTGTTGAGGTTGGAGTAGATACTTGGTATGATTTCAGTCTTAAATTTTCTAGACTTGTTTTGTAACCTACCTTGTATGTATTTTTTTTTTTTTTTGAGTTGGAGTCTCACTCTGTCACCCCCAGGCTGGAGGGCAGTGGCACACTCATGGCCACCTCAGCGTCGACCTCCTGGGCTCCAGCAAGCCTTTCGCCTCAGCCTTCCAAGTAGCCGGAGCTACAAGTGCGTGCTACCATGCCTGGCTAATTTTTGATTTTTTGTAGAGATGAGGTCTTACCAAGTTGCCCAGGCTGGCCTTGAACCCTTGGGCTTAGAGAATCCACTCGCCTTGGCCTCCCAAAGGACTGGGATTACAGGCTGAGCCACCAAGCCTGGCCTATATGTATTTTTAATGTGTCTGAACCCTTGCATTTAATTCTGAAGCCTTTCTGAATGTCATTGATTTTTCTAAAATATGTTCATGTCTCTTCATATTTAAAATATTTTTGAAAATTGTAGACTATTTTTCAGAAATTTTACACTTACAGAAAATTTGAGAAGGACAGTACAGTGTGCCCTTATTCTCACCTCTTCACCCCCATTTTCCCCTAATTTTAATAGCATACATTAGTATGGTACATATATATGTTAAAAATAATGGACCAATATTTGCTCATTATTAACTGAAGACTATAGTTTGTTCAGTTTTCCTTAGTTTTTACCCAGTGTTCTTTTTCTGTACTGTTTTTGAGGAGTATTGACTAGATATTCTATAGGCTCTTTTGGAATTTGTCTGATGTTTTTCTTATGATTAGACTTTGGCCATGGGTCTTTGGGAGTATATATTTGACATTTTAGTATTCAGGTGTTCTCTTAAAATCCTACTGAGGTAAAACCAGCTGTATAAACTACTTTAAGTATTTTTCTCTTTTCTGTACCCTCCTCCCAGCACTTACCTAAGTAATACTTCAGTTGCATTATACTTTTTAGGTATGGATTTAAAAGTACTTCCTGTCAAACTTCTTTATAAAATCATTTAAAAATATATTTAATTACTGTTATCAGAAAGACAAAAGATAACAAGTGTTGGTGAGGATGTGAAGAAAAGGGAACCCTTGTTGTGCATCTTGTTGATGGGAATGTAAATTAATACATCCTTTATGGAAAACAGTATGGAGGTTGCTCGGAAAATTAAAAATGATTCAGCAATCCAGTTTCTCAGTATACATCTAAAGCTAATGAAGTCATTATGCTGAAGAGATACTTGCACTTCCATGTTCGTTGCAGCATTAGTCACACTCGCTAAGATATGGAAGGTAGCCTGTGTGTCCGTGATTGGGTGAATGGATGATGAACATGTAGTGTGTATACACAATGGAATTCAGCAATAAAATAGAAAAAAAAAAATCTGTCATTTATGACAACCTGGATGGACCTGGATGTTCATTATGTTAAGTTAAATAAATCAGGCACAGAAAGACAAATACCACATGATCTCACTTACATGTAGAACCTAAAAAAGTTGAATTTACCGAAGTAGAGAGTAGAATGGTATTTACCTGGGGCTGGGTGGGAGAGTGGATGGGGGAAAGGGGAGATGTTGATAAAAAGGTACAAAGTTTCAGTTAGGCAGGAAGAGTAGATTTTAGTGCTCTATTGCACCATATGGTGACTATAATAAATATAGTAATAATACATTGTGTATGTCTCTTTTTTTTCTTTTTAGGAGTCAGGGTATCACTCTGTCACCCAGGCTGGAGTGCAGTGGCACGCTTGTGGCTCATTGCAGCCTTGAGTTCTTGGGCTCAAGGGATCCTCTGGCCTCAGCTTCCCGAGTAGCTGGTACTACAGGCTTGTGCCACAATGACCAGCTAATTGAAAAAATTTTTTTTTGTAGAGACAAGGTCTTGCTTTGTTGTCCAGGATGGTCTTGAACTCCTTGCCTCAAGTGATCCTTCCACTTTGGTCTCCCAAAGTTCTGGGATTATAGGCGTGCGCCACCATGCCCGGCCTGCATTATGTATTTCAAAATTGCTAAAAGAGTAAATTTTAAATGTTTTCACCACACACACACAAAAGGATGTGGGATGATAGATTTGTTAGTGTGATTTAATCATTTTGCAATGTAAACATATGTCAGAACATCCCATTGTACCCCATGTATATAAAATATGTACAATTATTTGTAAATCAAAATTTAAAAATGTGTCTAAAGTGTGCTGGCTTGGTTTGTGGGAGATAAATGCAGTTAAGAGGAGTTTTTTGGGATTTTGAGGTGTAACTGAGCAGTGCTAGATAAAAAATTAAAGTCTATGTTTGTGTTTACATATATGTGTGTTTGTATATACTTTTTTATTGTAAAATAGACATAACTTAAAAATTGCCATTTTAGGTATACAGTTTTGTGGCATTTAAGTACATTTACATTGTAGTGCAACAATGTATATATATATTTTAATATGAATTAGTCTGCTAGGACTTTCATGACAAAATACTATAGATTAGGTGACTTAAACAACAGAAATTTATTTTGTCACAGTTCTGGAGACTGGAAATTCAAGGTCAAGCCGTTGGCAGGTTTTGTTTCTCCTGAGGCTTCTTTACTTACAAATGGCCTGTCCTCTGTGTGTGCCTATGTGTCGTCTCTTATAAAGGACATCCATCATACTGGATGAGGACCCCATCCATATGACTTTATTTTACTTAATTACCTCCTGAAAGACCCTAGCTTCAATTATAGTCATATTTGGGGTTAGGGCTTCAATATATGAATTTTGGAGGAGACATAGTTCAGTTCATAACACTTTATACGTAAGGGTGCTTCTAATTTATTTCGTTGAGAATCTACCATCTTTAGTATATTATTTTCCTGTGGTTGCGCTAACAAATTACCTACCACAAACTGGGTGGCTTAAAACAACAGAAATGTATCTTCTTATAGTTCTGGAGGCCAGAAGTTTGAAATTTGTATTACTGGGCCAAAATCAAGGTGATAGCAGGACTGTGCTCCTTCTGGAGGAAGGCTCTAGAGGAGAATCCATTCCTTGCCTCTTCCTGATCCTGGTAGCTGCCTGCATTCCTGACTGTGGCCCACATCCCTACAGTCTTCTAGACCTGCATTTCAGATCTCTC
>CAUYQG010179965.1:0-16888 GCA_963574415.1 Tarsius wallacei | reverse complement strand
GGTTAGGTATACAAATATGCTTCGTTCAGGCACCCTTGTTGATAAGAGGTGTCTCCCCAGACAATTGCAGATTTTGAGCTCACTCCCAAATTATGATTTATAGGACAGATTCCTTACAACTCTAAAGAAGACTCAATCAGTACCAATATTCTGCTTGACAGATCTTTTTTTTTTTTTTTTGTAATGGAGTTTCAGCGGCCCCTTCTAAAAACTTAATTTTCAGGTGAAATTTCTCTTCAGCAACAGTAAAATAATATAAAACCTACACTTAGACTTTTTAATATATTGTTATTTGTTCAAAGGTGAAAAACCATATAATATTAATAGATATTACATAAAATTAGACATTTGTTCCCAATATATAATACAAGGAACTCATTGAAAATTGGAAATAGAAGGGTATTTTAACATAACAGCCAGTGTCTTACTCAAGATGAAGCTTAGAGGCATGGCACTCCTAGGACAAAACAAATGCCATTTCTTAAGTAGTTAGGTCCAAATAAGAGTAGTTTTTTGTTTTATGTTCAACTGATTTTATTATATTTCTCTCCAAAATTTAAACAATTCCACAGTGTCCTTGTGAGTTTGCTGTGATGCCTGGTACACAGCAGTGCACAGATTGGAAACTGAGGTGATATGGAAGTATATAGCTAAGAACCTAATGTAAGAAATAAGAAAACAGGAAGAAAGATTAAGCATAACTTTTTCTTGCTCAATAAGAACCATCAAATGTTGGTGTATTTACTTAAGTAATTAGGTGTTCTTATTTTAGGTTGTAAGTCCTGACTTTCAGACTTTAGTACCTGGCATGCTCTTCTGAATTCTGACTTCTTCCCTGCAAGAGTTGCAGACTATATTTCTGTAACTGCACAGAAAAGGCAGTATTAGTTTCGAAATTCCATTCTCCTATTTGAATGCCTAGCATTTGATCCTGATTGAGTGAGTTCTCCCTTGTTATTTCTGGTATTAAAAGTTTTTGCATTTCCGCAAGTTGATAAGGATTTGCTTCTGAGATTAAATTGCTGCTAGTTAACAAGCAGGAGGCATTGCCGAGGAAAGAACCCCTGAGTTTAAGTCCTGGTTCTACCTCTGACTAGCTCTGTGGTCCTCAGCAGATTATTTAAGCTCTCTGCACTTCGTTTCTCATCTGTCAGCTGAGGTAAGAACTGCTGATCTGCCCACTTCAGATTGATGGCTAGAATTCTTACGAGAGGTTAAATATGTGGAGCTACCTTTTAACGCTAAGTATATATGGATATTACTATTTTTTTTAGTTAGCTAAAAGTATGGGGACTTTTAAAAACTTCATATTTCATATAAGCTGCAAAAACTATGATTTATTATTTTTATTTTACTGATAGGGGATTTGTATTGAGGGAGAACTTAAGCAACTTGTACAAGTTTCTGCGTCAGTTTAGATACAGAGTTGGTATGGGAACTCTCAGTCTTTGAACATGTCAGCCTTCTGCTTGGTAATAATGATGAGCTTAATATTCTCTTAGCACATGTCAAACACTAAGGTCAGCACTATATACATTATTTCAGTTAACTTGCACAGCAGCTTTTTGCTATTTTGATACTGTTGCCATGCTTTTATAGATAAAGAGATTGGAGCCCAGAGAGGTTTAGTAATTTTCCCAAGTTCATCTATGTAGTAAGTGGCAGAGCCTGGATTTTGACCCAGACATTCTGATCCTTTAGCTGGAGTGTACTCACCACTGTTATACTCTGTTCTTTTGTCATTATATGGTTTTATATTTCATGAAGATGTGATAAATATAATCTGCTTTAAAGCTTCTAAATTGAACATTTTTATTGTTAGGAATAAAGTACAGCCTCTTAGTCATATGATTTCAGATTCTCGTGTAAGAACGTAAAGTCAGAAGTGTAGGTTGAAACAGAACTCTCAGATCTGTCAGTTAAGGTAAATTATTCTGTGGTTTTCTAAGATACACAGGCATTGTCTTTTTTTCCTCTTCTTAGATATCTAAAAATATATGTGCTATCCATAGTCATTAAATTATCATTGTTAGATAAAAGTTGCCTTTGTTGTCCAGAATTATTAACTCAGTTGCATTCAGCCTGAGCAATCACCTTTTTAAAAAGAAATAAAATATAACATGGTAAGGGTTGGCGCTTGTTTTCTCTCTTCTCCTTTCCAGGCATTCTTCAGTGGCCGACTGAAGGCCAGAGGCAACATCATGCTGAGCCAGAAACTTCAGATGATCCTTAAAGACTACGCCAAGCTCTGAAGGGCACACTATACTACTAATAAAAATATAATAATTAAATACTGTCTCCAACCAGATATGCTTGATTATTCTGCAAAAGTGATCAAAACTAAGATGCAAGGAAAATTGCTTAACATTTTCAGATTTCAGATAACTTTTCAGGTTTTCATTTTCTACTAATTTTTCATGTATCATTATTTTTACAAGAAATTATATATAAGCTAGCACATAATTATTGTTCTGCTCTTAGATCTATATCTTCATAATAAAAAATTTCACCCAAGTCCATTTTCTTTAGAATTTGGGATAGCATTTATAAGTTGAAAGGAAAATTAAATGAATAAAAGCCACTTTCATACCTTTTACACTTTGTTTCTTTATTTTCTGTTTCTGAATTTGTTGGTACCCCAGTTTGTTTTGTTTTGTTTTGTTTTTGAGTCAGAGTCTCACTCTGTCACCCAGGCTGGAGTACAGTGGCACACTCACGGCCACCCCAGCATCGACCCGCTATACTCAGGTGATCCGTCTATCTCAGCCTTCCAAGTAGCCAGAACTACAGGCGCGTGCTACCATGCTCAGCTAATTTTTTGATGTATTGTAGAGACAAGGTCTCATCAAGTTGCCCCGGCTCGTCTTGAACCCCTGAGATCAGGCAATCCTCTCACCTCAGCCTCCCAAAGTGCTGAGATTACAGGCTTGAGCTACCATGCCTAGCTGATACCCTTGTTTTAACATGAATTTTCATATATGTGCTCATTTTTCAAACTTTGCTATAATAGTATTCTGCTTTAAAACATGAGAAAAAGGTCTGTGTGCCTAAATAGTTTTCTTTTCTTCTTCTTTGCCTTTGCTGGAAATTCTTTACTTTCATGTAATGTTTATAAATATACTAAGTATAGCTTTCTTACACAATCAGTCTTAGATCATAAAGATGGTCACAGCAAGTACTATGACAGCATTATTTTTCCTGACATTTAGCTCCGGTAAAGTATACTAGGAAATGCTCTTTTGATGATTGACTGCAAAGGTTGAGTGACAAGTGAGATGTTAAGGTCAGGGATAGAGTAGATCTCAGTCATGTAGCACAACTTAGGAAAACAGGTGTGGGTGGTTATCACAGGCTGAGGTGCCTGGGATGCAGACTTTGAGATGGAGACTCATGGGCAGGAAGTAAATTTGGGAGTGCTCTTGGGATCAACTCCTGTCAGGGAGGCGAAGGAAACAGCTGGATAGAGGGAGATGTTAGGCTATAGTGCAGTTTCCACAAGGCCTCAGCTGGACTTTTGGGAAGCTCTGAAGCTGAGATAGCCCTTCAGAATTGTCCTGAGGCAACTAGCCATTGGTTATGACCTGCCCTGCAAAGGGGCCATGACCTTGGGCAAAGCAGCAGAGCAATTCCTGGAGTAGGCTTATACGTAGTCAGCTGATAATTTCCCCAGCAGCTGGAGTTCAGAATTCCTTCAATCCTGAGTGGGGTTCTGGGAAGCACAGCACAGCACTTTACTTCAGGAAACAAGAAGTAGATTGAAGGAACTAGAGTTTGAGAATCAGCGAAGAAGTTCTCAGAAATATGGACTTGTAATACTTAGAGCAGTGATGGAACATGGTAGAGGACCTCAGTGTGTTATTGTTGATTTAATGAATGAGCAGGATAAGTAGAAGGCAATTTAAAAAGTTATGCTTTTGGCAGTTATATCTTTGTCTCATGAACTCTGTGTGATGTTTTAAAGTTAATTCAGAATGACCCATTGTTGTGTCAATTAAATTTCTTAAAAAGTGACAATCTTTTAATGTTGGGTTTTTATTGGTGGTTACTCCTGTTGAGCTTGGAAAAGAAACAGCATATTAAAATAAATGCCGCCCTATATTAGTGAAAGTGTTGATGTTGATTATATTCCCTAGATACTTAAAACTTACATTAAGGAAGTTATATTTTAATAATTTTACTTACCCATCTCTATCAATATTAAAGATCAGAGAGTTACTTAATCCAGATTTGGCAACTTCTTATTAAGTCATTCTCCTTAACATTTTTGTAATATTTAATTGTTGAATGCTCCATCCTCCTTAATTTACTTCTTAACTTCCAATGAGAAATATATTCACTTATTAATGAACCTGTTAATCTGACTTCTAATTTTCTCTTGTGATTTCCTTTGATGACCAATGAAGTTCCAGAGTTTTTACTGGGAGCTTGTTTACTTGGGCTCTGCTCCCTGACCATATACCAAATTCCAGACTCCTAGAGGGAAAGCGGGTGTTCAGCATAAACCACATTGTTTGTACAGTTTGGCCACCAAGCTAGGGAATGGTGGGAACCTTTCTGAAATCTGAATTCCCAAATGCCAGCCAAGGGTCAACCTCAGAAGTTCATCTCTCAAGACAGCTGTCTCAAGGCCAGCTTTCCTAACTCCTCTACACTGATGGGATCGGCTCCACCCAAACCACATGGCCTAAAAGCCAATCAGGTATAATAGCAAAAGGACATTTGCAGTACTAGGAAGCCAAATCACAAATGTCCATCCAGGCTGTTTGACTCTTAAATTGCTTTTTAACTTTATCACCTCCTAAACTATATATCCTTAAGCCTTCCAAGTGTCACCTGTGGGAAGCTGTTTTCAACCAACACTGGTAGAACAATCACTGACTTCTCACAGACCTTTGTATATTTTAAAGCAAACAATCTGAGAAAATTGCCTTTTCATATTGGAGAGATATTTTTGGCTAATACTACTGCAACATTTTAACTTTGTCCTTTATGTCAACAAACAGAATGGCAAAACTAAATGATAATCCAGTTCCATTGAGAAATTCTGGAATTGAGAAACCTCAGAAGCTGACAGTTATGGAAAGTGATTTTCTGAAAAGCATTTTGGGTCAATGTGCACTAAGCTATTTATGAGGGGAGAGAAGAGAAAATAACCTATTTTAAAACCCTTACATAGGCAAAATAGAAAAATTGCAAGCCTTAGCTAAAAATGAATCTAGATTTATATTACATGTAAAGTAGTATATTGACTGAAGTTGCCCAATTAAGTGATATCTAGACATCAGAAGTAACATAGCTTCTTTTAAAAAGATACCTGAGTTGGTAAAATGTTGAGGTACTAAAATTAAAATTTATTTGTTGATAGCCTCATCCAGAGTTAAACTTGGTTATATAACTTTTGAGCCTATAGCTGACAAGAGTTGGAAAACAGACAAGTAGAGAGAACCATGTGTTGCTGCAGGAGCATTGACTGGGGGAAGTTTTTGAAGGCAACATGGAAGAAGTCATAAAATTAAACCAGAAAACAGACTAAAAAGTATCACCGATGTCATTTGAGGTGAAGGTGAACAGTTTTATACACTTTACTCTCTTTATGACACAAAAATGTCAGTAAAGAACAGAGAAGTTAAGTTGGGCTGGCAAACATTTTCTGTAAAGGGCCAGATAGCACATCTTCTAGGCTTTGTGGGAGAATATATATATTTATCATAACAACTGTAAAATTGTAAAAGCCATTCTTAGTTCACTAGTTGAACAAAAGCAGGCTGGAAACTGGATTTGGCCAAACAGCCTGGACAAGGGCCAGGGTTGAGAGCCACTGGTTTAGAAAACAAAATTTTAAGGTCGGGCACAGTGGCTCACACCTGTAATCCCAGTGCTTTGGCAGACAGAGCCAATCACTTGAGGCCAGGAGTTAGTGGGCAACCTAATGAGACCTGGTTTCTGCAAAAATTAAGAAAACTTAGACCTTCCTGGTGGTGTATACCTGTAGTCTCAGTTACAAGGGAGGCTGATGCAGGGTTATCATTGAGCCCAGGGGAGCTATGATCATGCAATTGCACTCCAGCCTGGGCAAAAGAGCAAAGCTCTATCAAAAAGAAAAAAAAAATTAAGCTGTCATCTTATTTGCTTTAAACAAAATATTAAACAAAATAATTATTAGTGCCTTTTAGGAAAAGGGTTATCAATAATGAATAGCAAGAGACAGAGTAGGGTCATGAAATAAATACTTGAAAAAGTTGTTTATTCATATTTTGCTTGTTAATAGAGCTTTGTTTTCGCCACTTTACTTAAATATGTACACAAAATTTTTACTATGAGAGAATAGCTATTTTAATTCATTTTGGTTATCATTTAACTTGTCTTTTCATATACTTTCTGTCTTTTTAGCATTCTAACTCATATTCTTTAACTAAATAAAATGATTAATCTTTAAACTAAATAAAGTATATTAATAAAACAAAATGATTGGCATGTAATTTTTTGAGATTCTTGTCGAGATGTTGGAATTACCACGCATACAATTCATCCCATTCCTCACATTTATTTGTTTATTTTTTTTTTTGAGTCGGGGTGTCAATCTGTCACCAAGGCTGAAATGCAGTGGAATGATCATGGCTCACAGCAGCCTCAGTCTCCTGGGCTCAGGCGATCCATCCATCTCAGCCTCCTGAGGAGCTGGAACTACAGGTGTGCACCACTACACCGAGCTAAATTTTTTATTTTTTGTACAGCCACGGTCTTGCAATGTTGCCTAGGTTGGTTTTAAACACCTGGGTTCAAGCAATTCTCCTACCTTGGCTTCCCTATGTTCTAGGATTACAGGTGTGAGCCTCCACACCCAGCCTGAGTTTTAAATATTAAAAATCAGATTTATTAATAAGATGATCCAATTTTTTAAATGGGCAAGAGATTTGGATACTTCACAGATGAAGATTTACAAATGGACAATAAACACATAGAAAAATATTCACAGCATTAGTAGTCTAGGAAATAAAAATTAAAACCACAGCAAGATTCCATTGCATACCAACCAGAAGAACTGACAATGCCAACTCGTTTTTATTTTATTTTATTGAGTTGTGGGGTACATGTGAGGATTTGCTACGTAAATACATTACCTGCAGTTGAGGTCTGGGCTTCTAGTGAGCCCTCTTTCCCCTTGGTATAGTCAACCTGGTACCCAGTGTGTGGCTGTGTGCCCCTTATCTCTCCTTCCCTCCCTCCTTTACCAGCGTCCAGTGTCTGTTGCCACTTTTGTGCTCATGGGTCCAGTTATCAGGACCCACTCATGAGTGAGAACATGCAGTATTCAGTTTTTTAAAATTTATTTGTTTTTTATTTTAATAGCTTTGGGGGTACAAATAAAATATTCAGTTTTTTATTTCTGTGCTGGTTCACTTAGAATGATGGTCTTCAGTTGCATCCATGTTGCTACAAAGGACATGATTTTGTTCTTCTTTATGACTTTGTAGTATTCCATCATGTATATGTACCACATTTTCTTATCCAATCCACTTTTGATGGGCATCTGGGTTGGTTCCATGTTTTTGCTATTGTGAATAGTGCTATAATGAACTTACTTGTGCAGGTGTCTTTTGGTAGAGCAATATATGTTCCTCTGGGTATAATCCCAGTAGTGAGATTGCTGGATTATGTGGTAGCTCAATTTTTAGTTTTTTGAGAAAACATCACACTGCTTTCCATAAAGGTTGAACTAGCTTACATTCTCACCAACAGTGTAGAAGTGTTCCCTTTTCTTCACAGCCTTGCCAACATCTGCTGTTTTTTTGTCTTAATGATAACCATCCTTATCGGTGTGAGGTGGTATCTCGTTGTAGTTTTGATTTGGACAATGCCAACTCTTGATAAGCATTTGGATCAACTGGAACTCATATATAGGTAGGAGTGTAAAATGTACAATCGCCTTAAGAAAAGTTATTGTGGCTTTTGAAATAAGACTAGTATATTCCTACCCTATACTAAATTCATTCATTTACTCACCTATTTACTTGATAAATGAAAACAAAAAGAATTATTCAAAAATTTTCATAGATTTATTTATAATAACTAAATGCTCATCCATTAGGGAATGGATAAACCGACTGTGATATATGAAACAATGGGATTCTACTCAGCCATTTAAGATGTGAATTAATTTTACATTAAGCAACATGATTGAGTTTCAGAAATATGCTGAGTGAAAGAAGAATAAATGACATTCTAGAATAGGAAAATATGGTGGAAAAATTCAGAACAATGGTTACTTTGAAAGGGGCAGGTTGGGCTGACTGGAAAGGACCATGTGGGAACTCTGACAGTTACATCCTAGGTCTTGACAGGGGTTGTGTTACCAGGTAGATGCATTAGTCAAAGCACATTGAATTCCACTCTGAAAATGTGTACATTTGATTGTATATAAATTTTTTCTTAAGAGAAAGAACCTTTAACAAATATTGAACTCTAATTCATGACATGCATGCTGGAGCATGAAAGGATAAAGTGCACTGATGTCTACAATTTACTTTGAAATACATAAAAAATAAGAGGGAGAGATAGGAGATAGATGAACAGATATATGATAGAGCAAATATAGTACAATGTTAATTATTCAGGAGGTGAGTATATTCAGGAGGTGAGTATATAGGTGCTTATGTAAAATTCTTTCAAGTTTACTGCACTTCCAAACATTTTTGCAATGTAAATGTCAGGAAAAATACCATAGTTAGATTAAAAAAAGAAAATCCAACCATATGCTACAAGATAAGATACGCCTAAAGCACAGGACAGAGAAAGATTAAAAGCAAAGAAATGAAAAAAAGACATATCAGGCAAATGCTAACAGCAGCAGCAACAACAACAACGACAACAACAACAATAATAACAAAGATAGACTGTAGACAATTTTAACATGATCCTAGAATGAGTAGAATTTAAGTCAAAAACCATTAATATAGATGTCATAGTAAAAGAATGTGTCTTAATCCATCTTGTGTTGCCTATGATAGAATATCTGAAATTGGGTAATTTATAAAGGATATATATTTATTTCTTACAGTTATGGAGGCTGAGAAGTCTAAGATCATGGGGTTGCATCTGGTGAGGACTGATGGGGACTCTGCAGAGCCCTGAGGAGGTACAGGGCATCACGTGGCGAGGGGCTGAGGGTACCAGTACATTAAGCAAGTGCTACTTATGGTTCAGTATTAGAAACTCAATTAATGTAATTAATCACATTAACAGATCCAAGGAGAAAAGGTTATGTTGTTATCTCCATAGATTCTGAAAAGGCACTTGAAATTCAGCAACATTTCCAGATAAAGATATTTAAAGTAATAGCAACAAATGGATGCTTCTTTAGCCTAAGTTTGAGCAATCGCTCTCTGTCTCATCTCTTAATAGTGAAACACAAAGAGAAACACAAACATCATAGAAAGAAGATAGGTCCACTATCACCATGACTATTTAACATTGTCCTGGTGGTCCTAGTGGATACAGGTGGGAAAAAGAAAGAAACAAGATATATACGTAGAGGTAGGTGTACCACAGTCAGAGTTGGGGCTGAACTGAGTGAAACAAGAAGGCTGGAAAAACCAGAGGCAGGGATAGTGTTCAGGGACCCTAAGGCACTGATTTAGGTTTCTCCACCTCCATGAGGTTGTGTCCTTCCCAAGAGAGGTTTGTAAACATTCCCTTACATGATGTTGTGAGGAGCATAAAAAGACAATGGAATGGCCACAGTGTGGTCGTTTTTTCAGATGAACGTTTTCAGGACCCTTCCTGTGTTGACCCTGTCCTTGGATGGATATGGTGTTGTCTTAATCCGTTTGCTTTACTATAAAGGAATGCCTGAGTCTGGGTACTTTATAAAGGAAAGAGGTATCTTTGGCTCATGGTTCCGCAGGCTGTAGAAGAGGGATGGAACCAGCATCTGCTTCTGGTAAGGGCTTCAGGAAGCTTCCACTTATGGGGAGGAAAGGGGGAGCTGGCTTGTACAGATCACAAGGCGAGAGGAAGAAAGAGAGGGAGAAGGTGCCATGTTCTTTTTTAACAACCTGGAGGAGACAAGGACATAAGCTGACAAGGTCCTTATGTCCTAAAACACACAAGCTTGACAAGGTCCTTGTGTTCCTGGCCTGGCTCCAACAAGAGCTTGACCAGTACTTCCTTCTTTGATGTTTGCACCTGAGAGTGTTGATTTACTAGAAATCAGTTAGTGTGACCTCTAGTCTGCGTAATCTGGATGTGGCCTGCCTTGATCATAACTTTACTTATTAGAGTTTTTAGAAAACACAAATGTTAGTGGTTTTACTTTAAATCATTAATAACCTGGACGTTAGTGCTATGGTAATCTTGCTGAGAAAGTCTCAAACATTAACCTATTTCCTGCTGTGGCTAGCATTAAGATATTTCCTGTTTATGTAGTTTGGCCCTATATAAGGTGCATGCTGTGAGAATAAAATGGCTCTCACCTATTCAGGAGAGAGTCCTCCCAACCCCGCTGTTCTTTGTCTTTCTTTTCTCATTCCCTTCCCCCACCTCAGGCCCTGCTCTCCAGAGGCAACAACCCGTTCTCACAGGAGCTAACAGAGCTAGAACCCACATATTACTGAGAGGATGGCTCCAAGTCATTCATTTTCAACATGAGGTTTTTGAGGGCAAACATCCAAACTATAGCAGGGAGCTATAGGCTGGGAAGAGGCCCACCGGTTACCTCTATCTTTCTTGTTTTGTGTGGACACTCTGATCTTGATAATCATAATTATTTCTATCTAATTGAATTATAAATATTTCAATTTCACAGTAGAGATTGGCAATGAAAAAATGGCAAATATTAATTTATTGACAAAAATTAGAAAAAACATTCCAGAGATGTATAGTATGATATAGTCCATGTAGAATTTAAAAAAAATTTTATGGCTATAGCTACATCTAATAAAGGGACAAAGCATAGACTAAAGAGGCTCTGTACCTACTTCCTAGGAGGAATTGCTTCTGGTGAATGAGACTGTAGAAGGTATCAGAGATGATTTCAGTTTATCTGTAAAGTTTTATTTTCTTCACCTAAAATATGTTCATTGGTTTAACTTCTTTGCTATGATTTCATTCCTTACTTTCCACTTTGGAGTTTTTATTCCTGTTTCACTTAGAATTTTAATCCCTCTGTGTCATATAGATCTAACCCTTCTCTGTCACAATTTTATTTTTATTAATTTTTTTAGTCAGGATCTTACTCTGTCACCCGGGCTGGAGTGCAGTGTCATGATCCCGGCTCACTGGGCTGAAGGGATCCACATTCCTCAGTTCCTGAGTAAATGGGACTACAGGTGTATGCTACCATGCCCAGTTAATTGTTTGTTTGTTTGTTTTTGTAGAGACAAGGTCTTTACATTGCCCAGGCTGGTCTTAAACTCCTAGGCTCAAGTGATCCTTTTGCCTCAGCCTCCCAAAGTGCTGGAACTACAAGTGTGAGCCACCACACCCGGCCTCATAATCATCTTATTCTTTTCACTTCACTATCTATTAACTTAATAATGATCAGCAGGGAAAATACCCAAAAGATAAGTAAAATTAGGAAGAAGCTGCACCTCCAAGGACAGTTGAAAGCTGTTTCTTTTTTTCTGTTCCAGCTACTTCTCTGTTTCTCCAAATCCTTTTCCTCCCATATTTTTTCTATTTGGCCTTTTGTAAAGTTGATTGTATGAATTGGGTCATTCTTGTCATACCCAACTAAATCTGAGCCAGTCCAGAGAGCTAAAGCACTCAAGGCACATAGAACCTGCTCCACAAATTGAATTTTCCATAAGCCCAGCTGCTGAAACAGCCTTCTGTAGCCAAAGATTGGTTTTGCCTAGTAGCTGCT
Organism: Tarsius wallacei; assembly: GCA_963574415.1. Lineage (NCBI taxonomy): Eukaryota > Metazoa > Chordata > Mammalia > Primates > Tarsiidae > Tarsius > Tarsius wallacei. The sequence continues at coordinate 5,025 of CAUYQG010179965.1, read as the reverse complement.
GAAGCTACCTGCCGGCCATGACTACTTTTACTGACTGCCATCACTCACCAATAAGAGCTTGCCAGCTTTCAAAAGCTTCTCCAGTGCCTATGAGCTTTCTCTCAAAATAATACACACCACATACCATTTCTCTTTCTAATAAAACTCCCAACTTCACTTTGTTCTTTAGGCATATTGAAGATGGCCTGATCTGTGTGCCTTGAATTGCAGTTTTGTGATTCACAAATAAAATGTTAAATTTAGGGATTCATCGCTATATTTTCATTTCTAAGATGTCCATTCTTTTTCACATTCTAATATCTCAGAAATTAGTTTGCATATTACAATTGATATTTCTTAGATGCAATGAGCTATGGTGGAAGGTGGCCTTGTACAACAGAGTAGTTACTGCTACTTCTGTACATTGATGACTCCAAGTTTGCAACTCCAGCCAAAACTCTTTCTTGATCTCTACCCTCTACGCTACAATTCCCCGAGACGCCTCAGGTGCTCCCAAACTAAAACACATCCACAACCGAATGCACACTTTTTTCTTTCCCAACCAGAGCTACTTGTAGGCCATGGGGCACTCTTTTGTGTTAGAAAGAGGTACACTCCCCCGACCCCCATCCCCGCCTGCAGGCAGATAATGCCTTGTGAAAATTAGAAAAGACTTTCTCCACTGTCACTCACAGCCATGCAGTTAAAACTGCATGGCACCTGCCGTGACCCTGCTCTTACCAGCCCGCCCTTATGAATCCCCTGTGTCAGTAAGTGGCCCTGACATCCACTCCACTTTCCAATCAGCAGCTCAAGTATCATCTTCTTTGCCTTTCATCCCCATTGCCATTCATGAACCACTACACTCTGTAATAAGAAACACTGTTGTGGACGTTGCTCTTCTTCTGAATTGTTTTCTTAGATTAGAACTTCGAGGAGTGAGAACTATTAGGTCTGAGGGTCTGAGCCACTTTATGGCATTCCTTTACAGCCACAAGGTCCCATCTGTGCTTATCCCATTTTGGAAGATGAGGAAAGGAGTCTGAGTGTATATTTATAAATGGCAAATTTTCTCATAAAATAGAAGTGAAAATCCAAGTCAATGCCTATTGACTATAGATAACCATTCTTTAATTCTTAGTGTTATTACATTTTGGGTCATCAAGCAAGAAAAAGCAACTGAGACAATAAGACATAAATCTCTGAGTCAAATGAGGTGACTGTAAAAGTGACTTAGACAAGGCACATGCACACAACTTCTGTGTGCAGATCACAGACCAGAAGGAGGCTCCTGCTTCTGACTGGGAGTGGACACTAATGGAATATGCTGTCCTGCTCACAGAATACAAGTATTCCATAAGGAGATGGGTAGTTCTGTGTGTTTAAATGACTTGAATCTTTGGCACTTTTGGAGGTGGGGCTCAGTGGCAACCAAACCTCGGGCCAAAGTGAGTCACCTCTTTTGCTCATGTCTCATGGGAGGACACCTGGACAGTGGGGGCATTTTGTCTTGGAGTGCAGATTGGGATATTAGAGAGAGGTATGATTGGTACCACTACTTTCTGGCCCACTGCACACTACCAAAAGACCACTCTTCAGGAGTTCGAAACCAGCTTGTACCCATCTCTGTACAAAATAAAAATTAGCCTGGCATGGTGGCATGCACCTGTAATCCCAGATACTTGGTAGGCTGAGGCGGGAGGATCACTTCAGTCCAGGAATTCAAGGATGTGGCCAGCTATGGTCACACCACTGCACTCTAGCCTGAGTGACACAGTGAGAACATACAGAGAGAGAGAGAGAGAGAGAGAGAAAGGAAGGAAGGAAGGAAGAAAGAAAAAGAAAAAAAGAAAGAAAGAAATGGTATGCATTGTTTTGAAAGAAAGCTCATAGGCACTGGAGAAGCTTTTGAAAGCTGGCAAGCTCTTATTGGTGAGTGATGGCAGTCAGTAAAACTAGTCATGGCCATGAAAGAAAGAGAGAGAGAGAGGTATTCCATATGACCATATTGACTCTCAAGTAGCAGTTTCCAAGATCACCAATGGATTGTATTTATTGAACAAGTATTTATTGAAATAATTTGTACTGGGCACTAGAGATTTAGAAATAAACGAGGAAGAGAGAATGTCTGATTTTAAGTAGCTGATTGCATTGAATGAGTGAATCCAATTTTATTGTTACTTCTTATAGGCTATTATCATTTAAAGACATTCTTCTAGCAGATGTTCGGTGGTTTCTCAGGTTTAAGTTGCATTTTTAAAAGTACTTAGAGAATAAATACTTTACCATATTGTTTAAGAAATATGCATTTCTTCACATGTGAATTATCAGTTTCTATTCTTGGAGTTAATAATTTTTTTTAAAAAAACCCATCTGGCAAATGGCAATGAAACTTCAAGAAGTTAAATGAGATGTTCCAGGTCACAGTGGGAGAGGGAGAGGTATCAGAGACAGACCAAGAAACAGGATCACCAGACTCCTAATTTGTGTTTATTCTATAGGCTTTCCAAGCAGTAACTCTAAATACATTTTTTCCATCCTCATTTCTAAGGATAATATAATTTTCCTTAAAATTTCCTCCTTAATTAAGGTGAATGGGGCTCTGAAGAGTGCTTGAGAACATTCTCTAACTAAAGGTGAAATAGGAGAGGGCTGGGCATTCTACTTGGACTACTTGGACAAGAGAAGTCCCTTTGTCTCTGACATTTTTAATTTCTGAGTTTCCTTGCAGAGTCGAAGATGTGCCCCTAGCTTATACCTTGTGAGCTCCTTTCCCTATGCCCGAAGGTTCCATTCTGTAAATGCCTTTTTACAACACCTCAAGGACTCATCTCCTCTGGCTCTCTCCCACTCCTCCCTCATGCTGCAGGTGCAAACCAGTGCACTTCATATTCTTACTGGTAAAAATCTTGTGGTTGGCAAAGACAAAATCTCTCCTGAATTTAATTAAGCTTATAGCTATCACTATTATAAAAGTCTCTTACAGGCCCAAGATGTGGTCTATTTACTCTAATTTTTATGCAATATTTCATCTTTATTTTCTTTGTATATCTTAAAAATGAAATAATTGGTATTATAAGCATATTGAATTGCTGTAGAACTGTGACTTTATCATTCAGCTTAAAAATAAAACCTCAAGTTTCAAATTTCCAGATTAAGTAAAATGTTTAATTGATTTTCATTTTGTAAATTTAATGAGAATTAGTATAATCACTTATTCAAGAATTAAACTACAACAAAAATAAATTATTCAAGGTTTCATAGTCTTTGTGAAGGCATTGAATTTTCTAAATTCACTTCAATTGAAATCATCCAAAAATCAGCTCAGGACACAGAAAAGCAAATGAAAACATTAGACATTCTGATAATCAAATGGGACCTCTTTTCATGCTTAATTTCACTTTAACATGTCAAAGAATAGGTTTCCTCATGATTTTTTTTCTAAGGAGAGCATTATTATTTTGTCTTTATAAAGGTATCTGATATAATACTATGTTGATATAATTAATTGCTATAGCTGAAATAAAGACATTGTTTATTGCTGAAATGGATTAATGAAACTTAAGAATGCATGCAGGCAAATGGTAATAGTTCTTGGTTTTCTGAGTCACCTTACCTACTGAGGCTTATGTTTATTCCCTTTCTCACTTGGGATGGCTAGCCCAATGATAAGGATGTGACTAAAAACTCAATCCATTTGCTGCTGGCAACTTGCCATGAGAACTGGGCAAGTCATTCCCTACACTTGTTTCCTAGCTGATAATTTAAGAAATTGGACTAGGCCATTGCCGAAAGGTCTTCTAGTTCTAAGATTTTAGGAGTCCATGGGCATTAAAGTTCCAACCTTGCTTTGCAATTAAGTACTTTATTTTATCAAGGAAGAATCATACTGTATATGTACACCCAATAAAAAGCAAATGATGAAAGAAGCAAATGGTATGGTTAAGATGCTAGCTGCATTGGTGGGGTGAATTGATGGGAACCAAAGTTTTCCAGCCATGCTAGTCACCTCTCATTTAATATTTAGATTAAAATAACTTGAGTCTCCATTTGCTTACAGTGAGAAATTCAAGGCTCCACCAACATATCCAAGTATTCCTGGGAGCAGAAAGATATTTAATGACTTTCCTAATCATTTTTTGATATGATATCCTGGTTTCATAGAGCTATATCGGTCTCCCATCTTACCTCATTCAGTAATTCCTTTCTTTTGCCATTGCATTGAATCTAAATGTGGAACAACATTATTTTTCATTGAGTATTCCCCCAAACCACACATACATTCAAAGTAATTATATGGGTAGACCATTACTGGAGTGTTAGGATTAACATAGAGCTGAGCTAAGCAGGCTGCTTGTGGAATATACTAGATACTCTAGTTCTTTAGAAGTGCATTGGGTACAAGAAAGCTGATACCAATCCTATTGACAGTATTCCAGGCAACCGAAAAGGAAGAAATTCTCCCTAGCTCATTCTGTGAAGCCAGTGTTATCCTGATACCCCCAAATGGCAAAGACCCAACAAGGAAAGAAAACTACAGGCCAGTCTCCCTGGTGAACGTAGATGCAACATTACTCAACAAGATTCTAGCAAACCACATCCAACAGCACAGTTCAAGGACCATCCATTATAACCAGGTAGGCTTCATTCCCAGGAGGCAAGGCTGGTTCAACATATGTAAATCAATAAACATAATCCCTCACATAAGCAGGTATAAAACTAAGAACATGTAATTCTCTCATTAGATGCAGAAAAAGCATTTGGTAAAATCCAACACGCTTCTTGATAAAAAGCCTCAAACACCTAGGTACCAAAGGAACATTCCTCAAAACAATAAGATTATCTCTGACAAACTTGGAGCCAATATCATACTTAATGGTCAGAAGCTGAAAGAAGCCGGGCTCAGTGGCTCAGCCTGTAATCCCGTGCCTTGGGAGGCTGAGGTGAGTGGATTGCCTGAGCCCGCGGGTTCGAGACCCGCCCGGGCAACTTGGTGAGACCTCATCTCTACAATAAATCAAAAAAACTAGCCAGGTGTGGTAGCGC
>CAUYQG010179964.1:0-10900 GCA_963574415.1 Tarsius wallacei | reverse complement strand
TACAGGCGCGCGCTACCACACCCGACTAATTTTTTGATTTATTGTAGAGATGAGGTCTCGCCAAGTTGCCCAGGCGGATCTCGAACCCGCGGGCTCAGGCAATCCACTCACCTCGGCCTCCCAAAGTGCTGGGATTACAGGCTGAGACACCGAACCCTGCTACCCCATGATCTTTTAACACCCAGTGTTGCTGATACTGGGTGTTTGCTGAATCTGGTCCAGTTTGCCCTGGTCCCCTCACAGGCAATCCTATGCTTTATTTTTGAACACTTTAAGAAGATTCTTTTTATTTTTGCCTTGCAGAAACTTTACCAATATGTCTCTCACTGGGCCCTTTCAATCTGAAGACTCAAGTCATTCTTTATTTTGAAAAAGGTTCTGTCCTATCTCCATGTTCTCTTTCTGCCCTTCTGAGACTCCTGTTGAAGGATTTGAAGAATGAACTGCCTTGATCTTCTCTCAGCTTTTTAAAAATTATTTTATTAGCCGGGCTCGGTGGCTCAGCCTGTAATCCCGCGCCTTGGGAGGCTGAGGTGAGTGGATTGCCTGAGCCCGCATGTCCGAGACCCACCTGGGCAACTTGGCGAGACCTCATCTCTACAATAAATAAAAAAAAATAGCCGGGCGTGGTAGCGCGCGCCTGTAGTTCCAGCTACTTGGAAGGCTGAGGCGGAAGGATCGTGGGAGCCCAGCAGGTCGAGGCTGTGGTGGCCAGGAGCGGTCACTGCACTCCAGTCTGGGCGACAGTGAGACTCCAACTCAAAAAAAAAAAAAAGTACAAGTTTCACAATAGTATCTGTAACTAACATTTACTGAGCACTTACTCTGTGCTAAGTGCTGTGCTAAATGCTTTACAAAAGATGTCCTAATTCATTCTCATAACGACTTTATGAGTTAGGTACCATGATCTCACAGATAAAGACTAACATTTAGCAAAGTTAAATATGTTGCCCAAGGTTTTAGATGTGCTAGTAAATGTCAGAATTGGAACTTGAAACCAGTCAACATGACAGCAGAGTTTACTCTCGTAGCCACTGTCACATGCTGCCAAAATTAGAGACAAATGACTAAAAAAGGAAATTAAGCCAAATGCTCTCAATAGAGGAATGGTCACCATGACCTCAATCACCAGAAACACAAAATGTCCAGTCCCACCTTGATTTCAGAATGAAAATCCACTTTGACCAGGGGTAAGGAAGTTGTAACAAATGTTTTCCATAGAAACAGAAAGAAGAAGTTGGGATGAGGAAGAGCCTGGTGAGAAAGTCTTAGCACAAGGAAGGCATCGGCAGTCACTGGGCACTGCTGAGGGAGGGAGAAGGTGGGAGACACCTGACAGCACAATGGGTAATTGGTTCATTACCGGGGGAGTGAGGCCAGTTACAAGCCCAAACTTCACCGGCATGCATCTTACTCATGTAGTTAATCCTTACTTGTACCTCACATTCCTACAATAATATTAAATTTTTTAACAGCAATCTTTGCCAAATGGGTGCTTTGGGGACAGATTTCTCTCCAAGGCAACCTCGACTCCTCCCTGTGAGTGACTCTTACGGATAGTAGGCATGATTTTCAGGCTGGCCTCATCCCAGTGGTCCTTCCCAAGAAAAAAGGGCTGAGGGCGTGAACAACGTGTTGACATGGCAGAGGACTGATGATGATGAAGATTTTCAGGGCATTGGAAACATTGCCTCCATTTTCCTGGAAAATGCCCACTTGTTTGTTTTATCTCCTTGGAATTTGGAGAAGATGTCATAAATACAGTGTTCACACCAAGCCCGCGGTGGACACTCCCTGAAACCTTAACCCCTGGTGGAAAGGAGAGAGGCTTCATGCCTCTCTTGAATGGGGTCACTTGCCACCACGTCCTGGGTTGCTAGGTTTTATGTCCAGCTTGTGAGAAAGAGTCCACAAGCCACGTGTCAATGTTGTGCCTCTGAGTCCAGAGTATCCAAGAGCATATGTTAGAATAGGGTCTTAATAGTGCTTTAAAATAGAATTATCTAAAACAATAAATAAAATAGAATCTAAAACAATAAATAAAATAGAATTATCTAAAACAATAATCAAAGCAGGGCGCGGTGGCTCATGCCTATAATCCCAGCACTTTGGAGGCCAAGGCGAGAGGATTGCCTGAGCTCAGGAGTTGGAGACCAGTCTGAGCAACACAAGACCTTGTCTAGATAATAAATTTTTAAAATTAGCCAGGCGTGGTGGTTTGTGCCTGTAGTCCCAACTACTTGAAAGGCTGAGGCAGAAGGGTCGCCTGAGTCCACTAGGTTGAGGCTGTGGTAGCCATAATCGTGCCACTGCACTCCAACCTGGGTGACAAAGTGAGACTCTGACTCAAAAAATTAATTAAAATTAAAAATAAAACAAGAATCACTCTTTAAAAAGTCCCAAGGATCACTGTAGACAGTGTGTCATAAACCAAGGATTACGATTAACCCAGTTCTGTGAACCTGAAGCCAATATTAATAATATATAAAACAAATAAGTAGCCTGATAATCTATTTACGAGACTATGACAACCACACTCCCAGAGATGTTTTTCCCTCTTTATTATTGTTACCTGTTATTCATAGCAGCTAAGCCTAACCTTTCTTCAGACTCATGGGAGTAAAGAAACTTCTAACTTGTCCAGACTCCTGCCCTAAAGTGAAAATCTCTGAAGCACATTTATTTTTCTAGCTCCAGTGATGTGGTATTTCCAGACAAACTCTCTCCATGACAAAGTCCTTGTAGAGAGTTCCTATTAGATCCTTCCTTTCCTTGTAGGAAAAGTTTGCTTATTTCCAGCTAATCCAAGAAGACGTGACGTTGCTCCCTTGACATGTCCCAGAAGTCTGGAGCATCCTGAACGATCCCACACCTTCCAAGATTTTGACCAAAACAGAACAAGAGAAGACTGTGTTGAAGCATTAGAGAAATAGAGGTGCCTATCATTTGGGTTCAGTTCCCAGCTCTGCCACTTATTAGCTCTGTGAACGTGGGCAAGATACTTTACCTCTCAGTGCCTTAGTTGTACCATCTGTAACATGGGAGCAATTAATTGTCAACCTCCTTCATAGGCATGTTGCAAGATACAAATGAGAAATTGCATGTAAAACATATAGCATTATATCTGTGCAGAAGAAGCACTTAATAAACGTTACTTACAGTTGTTCTGTGTCACATAAAAACAATCTTTGAAAGACTTTCCTTGATAGTCACTAGAGTGGTTAAGCCCTTAGCTCTGGCATCTAACTGACTTGGGTTTAAATATAGTTCTACTGTTTACTAGCTGTGTGGTCTTCGACATTTTTCTTAACTTGTATAAGCCCTTTCCTTATCTGCAAAAGTGGAAGTGACCACAGTGCCTCACCTCTTAAGGTTGTCAGGAAGATTAGAGATAATGCATGTGCCTTTTAATGCACAGCACATGTAAGTGTTCAATAAGTGTTAGCTGGTGTTTAATTTGGATTTGTACCTTTTATTATAATTTCTACTTGAATAAAATAGTTAGAACATAATTGATTTCCTTACTAAGATTTGTAGGCTTACTGCAGTTCTACAGTCAGTACATTTTATGACACAAACCCTGTCTGGGTTTTTTATTTTATTTTATTTTATTTATTTATTTATTTTTGAGTTGGAGTCTCACTCTGTCGCCCAGACTAGAGTGCAGTGGCCGCTCCCGGCCACCGCAGCCTCGACCTGCTGGGCTCCGGCAATCCTTCCGCCTCAGTCTTCCAAGTAGCCGGAATTACAGGCGCGTGCTACCACGCCCGGCTAATTTTTTGATTTTTATTGTAGAGATGAGGTCTCGCCAAGTTGCCCAGGCGGGTCTCGAACCCTCGGGCTCAGGCAATCCACTCACCTCAGCCTCCCAAAGCGCGGGATTACAGGCTGAGCCACCAAGCCCAGCCCCTGTCTGGGTTTATATATGAGGGGGGACCCCTCCAAAAAAACCCCACCAGAATTATCTTTTGGAAGGCAAGCCCCTTGTAGTACATTCGGAATCTATTCCTCCAGATCAAATGGTTAACCAAAGGTTGTATCTGGAAGTTTTGAGAAGGCTAAATCACGATTTGTGGAAGAAATGTATTGAGTTGTGGCAAACAGGTGACTGGTTCTTTCACCATGGCATCATACCTGCCCACACCACACTGAGTGTTCAGCAGTTTTTGACCAAAAACAGCCTGACCTCCATTCCCAACCCTCCCTATACACCCGACTCGCCTTCACTGTCTTTTTTTGTTTGTTTCCTTAGATGAAAAAAGTCCTCAAAGGGAAAAGTTTTGCCAATGTGGAAGAAGTGAAATAAAAAATGGCAGAAGCACTCAAAGGTATCAAAGTTGACGAGTTCCAAAAACTGTTTTGAGCAGTGGAAAAAGCATCTCGACAGGTATGTTGCATCAAACTGAGTAATTTGAAGGTGACTGAATATGTAAGAATAAATACACAATTTTTGTAACAAAAAATTGTAAAGTGTATAAAGTGTAAAAGACAGCAGATACACTCTTTCAAGTGTTAGCCAAGAGACTTCAGGAAAATATCAGAAGCTCAAATTTCTTAACTGTGAAATGGGATAAAAATATCTTCCCTCACAAAGTAGTAAGATTTCCATGTGGCAATGGATGATACCTGCTTTGTAAATTACAAAACAATATAAAAATGCAAGACTTCATTATTTTCTCAGGAAAAAGTGAGGACTTAATATAATAGACATAAATAGAGTGTAATACAGACTTACAGAGTAGTTTCTCCATTGGCTAGAGAGGATGTTTATTTCTGAATAAGAGTCAAGTAAGAATCTTTAAGAATCTCTCAGGGCCAGGCTCTGTGGCTCAGCCTGTAATCCCAGCACTTTGGGAGGCCAAGGCGAGTGGATTGTCTGAGCCCACGGGTTCAAGACCAGACCGGGCAACTTGGTGAGACCTCATCTCTACCATAAAAAAAAAAAAAAAAATTAGCCAGGAGTGGTAGCAGTCGCCTATAGTTCTGGCTACTTGGAAGGCTGAAGCAGAAGGATCGCTGGTTTCTCAGCTGGTCGACGCTGGTGGTTGACGCTGGTGGAGCCCTGAGTGCCTGGGCGACAGAGTGAGACTCCAACTCAAAAAAAAAAAAAAAATTTGTATCTATGTTATGGGAACTCGATGTCAAGAGAACAGGGACAGAGACTAGCCTTCAGCGAATGGAGAAAGGGGCCAAAATTTACTTCAATATGCCAGGCAAGTCTTTGGGGCCCTGGAGTATGCCTTGGCACTTGGTGGAATTTGCTTCTTGCTAATTTTAGTTCTATGTCTCAATAAGCTCTCTAAGGCAGACAAGTAGCTAAATGTCTAAAGGTCTTTCTTTCCCTTCTCTCCCCACCTCCACCCTGTTTATGTCTCTCTTCGACTTTCTCTTTCTGAAAATAAATCCATAAACACATCAAGAGAACGTGGCAGACAAGTGTTCACACGTCTACCAAAAATACACTGTAGTTAAGTCGGGCAAAACAACTCATAATTCATTCCTCAAAATTGTCGTTGGTGGATATTTTTTCTTGGCTTTTGTTTTTTATTGTTCTTTAAAGACTGTACATCTTTTCTATTTGACCTTATGAACCAATGTATGGCTGAGAAAATTAAGAGATCCAGGATGCAAGAAAATTCATCCATTTTGCAAGGTCTCCTTTGCCTCTGTGCAGGCAGTAGCATTAATAGCCCAAATATCTGGCCATTTTGGAGTCTATGTAAATCCATTCCCATGATTAGTCTCTTACTAAAAATGATCAGAGCAGTCAAACATTTTGTATAAAATTCGAGAAGGCTCACACCTGTAATCCCAGCACTTTGGGAGGCTAAGGTGGGATGATTGCTTGAGTGCAGGAGTTCAAGACCAGCCTGGGCAACATGGCAAGACCTTGTCTCTACAAAATTAATAAATAAATAAAAAACACTAGCCAGGCATGGTGGTGCATGCTTGTAGTTCCAGCTACTTGAGAGGCTGAGACAAAAGGAGTGCCTAAGCCCGAGAGGTTGAAGCTGCAGTGAGCAATGATCATGCCACTACACTCCAACCTGGGTGACAGAGTGAGACCCTGACTCAAAATAATAATGATGATGATGATGATGTTAATAATAATAATAATAATAATAATAAACAGGAAGGAGGAAGAGGAAGAAATTTTTCATCTTCCATGTGCAAAGAAATGGAAGTATGTCACCCACAACTACCTGCCAACCCATGGTCAGTGTGAGATCAGAAAACTTCCTTCTGGTATCTGAATCAATCAATTGCTCTACTTGAAAGAAGACCTCCATGGAAAAAAAAAGAGAGAAAATTACAGAAATAGATAAACATACATATATTCAACATGTATTTACTGAGTGTCTAAGCAGAGCACTTGCAGGACACAGGAATGCTCTGGGCAGAGGTTTCCCTCTAGAAAACAGACTTGATGACACAATGGGCCATGAGTCCTACCCACCCCACACAAGATTTCAGAACTATAATCTCAAACAGGGCATGTATCCCCCTTCTTCAAAACCCTCCACCAGGGTCAAAGATTCCTCACCTCTTCAGCTTCGGCTCTGCACGATGTGAATCCAGCCATTTCACTTCCCCCCTTTCCTCTCAGCACTCTCTGCCCCACATCAAATTGGAGTACCCTCCCCTCAACACCAAGTGTCATTGCACCCTGACAACCCACCCCCACTCCCATCCCCATCACCTCACCACCTATCACAGCCCCGGCTCTCTATTTGCCTTAGAATGGCCTCTCCAGTCCCCATCCCCAAGCCCTGCACTTCCTCAAGCCTACCTGGGCTTCACCTTCTTGGGCAATCTATCTTCTGCTCACTCCAGGCAAACTCATCTTACTTCCTGCCACAGCCAGCATTGTGTGAGGGAAACGTTGTCTCTGTTCCTCTGTATCTCTGAAGTGTTTCTGTCATTCTCCCTGGCTCCACGGAGAGCCTGAGTAGGCAAGGACCACGTGTTTATCATCTCCTGTCCTCACAGCCTAGCAGCCTAGTTTCTTGAGATGCTCAGGAAATCTGTTGGCTTAAATGAAATAGTACTATAAGGCAGCCTGTGCTGAATGTCTTCAAAGGGACTCCCTAAAGAGTTCAAAAAGCCCAGTGGAAGGAGAAAAGGGAGTCTTTGAAGTTACCGATTTCTTCTACCAGTCTTAATAACTTGTAAAGCCTGGAGGGCTCGGTGGCTCATGCTTGATCGCTTGAGGCCAGGAGTTTGAGACCAGCTTAGGTAACATTTTGTTCCCTTTTGGCAGGGTGGGTTGTGGCACAACTGGAATGTGTGCCTGGTGTGGTCCCCAATCCTTCTGATCTTTGCCCTAGTCCATAATGTATTCATTTTGGATAGTTTGAGACCACCCTGGGTAACAAAAAGTTAAACCAAAAAAAACTTTTGCAAAGCCAACAGAGCAACAGACTCTAAAATCTCAGAAGTATTTGTATACCTAACCCTGAATTGTACCCCACATCTTTAAAATTAAAAAAATAAAATAAAATCTCAGAAGTGTACAGGAACAAGAGCATATGTTCCAACAAAATATGCCGACAGAAACACTTGGCTAAATAAACAATGAGGCAAAATTAGTATAATCAAAATGAAGCTTTTAAAAAAAAACAATGTGTATGAGCCACAGCTTTAAGCTGGTGAACTTTGATTTTTTTTTTTTTTTTGAGTTGGAGTCTTACTCTGTCACCCAGGCTGGAGGGCAGTGGCATGCTCACGGCTACCTTGGACTAGACCTGCTGGGCTCATGTGATCCTTCCACCTCAGCCTTCCAAGTCGCTGGAACTATAGGTGTGTGCCACCACTCCCGGCTAATTTTTTTTTATCTATTTTCAAGACGAGATCTTGCCAAGCTGCCCAGGCTGGTCTCGAATCCCGGGGCTCAGGCAATCCTCTCGCCTCCACCTCCCAAAGTGCTGGGATTACAAGCGTGAGCCACCATGAGAGTGCAGCAGCCCCTATCACCACCTCTCCATCTGTCAGCATGATCGTCTACCCACAGAATGAGCAACCTTCGTGTCTACAGCATGTTGGTTACCGGCTCCTGCGAAATCAAGTCACAGCAGAGCGAGGTGACCCGCATCCTGGATGCAAAGTGCATTCAGTACCAACTAGTGTACATCTCCCAGGGCAATGCCCTGCAGGATGAGACACGAGCCTTGGCGGGCAACCCCAAGGCCACCCCACCCCAGATTGTCATTGGGGACCAGTGCTGTGGGGACCACGAGCTCTTCCTTACTGACTAGTCTCAAAATTGTCTTAAGCAACAGCTCCAAATGCTGACTGTCCCCAGCCAGGTCTTAGGGTTGCCACCCTGCCTGGCGCTGGCTGATGGGCACCTCTGTTGGCTCCATTAGCCAGAGCTCTGCCACAGGCCCGCAATCCCCCTCCCAGGAGCACCCTACAGACAATTAAATGTCCTGTTCCACTGGGAAATAATAAAAATAAAGAGGCAACCAACGGAAACGAAGGATCATTAGGAGGGTCCACACTCTGAAGCAGCAGTGTACTGGCCAAACACAAGAGCTTTGGACTCACAGCATTAGGTCAGATTCTGATTCTGACACTTAATAGCATAAGCTCGGACAAGTTCCTCAACCTCACTAGGCCTCAACTTTCCCATCTGTCAAATAAGGGTTGGTTCTTGGAATGATTCAAAGGGATAATGCTAGCCTGGGCACGTGCCCACATGCCTGTAATCCCAGAACTTTGGGAAGCCAAGAAGGGAGGATTGCTTGAGCCCAGGTGTTCAAGACCAGCCTGGGCAACATAGGGAAACCCTGTCTCTCTCTAAAAAAAACAAAAAACAAAAAAAACCAACCAGTCGTGAAGGTGCACACCTGCATTCTCAGCTACTCAGGAGGCTAACGTGAGAGGATCACCTGAGCCCAGGAGGTTGAGGGTGCAGTGAGCCATGATCGCACTGAGACTCTAACTCAAAAAAAAAAAGAAAGAGAGAGATAATGCAGGTAAAAATGTTTAGCATGGTTTCTCTCATACAGTACACACTAAATAAAAGTTTATTGCTTGCTATTTTGATGTGATTAGCATGTTTCTGTGGGCGGCCTAAAGGAATAGGCCTCTATTGATCTGGACATTGCAAATTCTCTATAAGGGATCATATTGTAAAAACAAGCACTTACTCTCACCCTACTCTATATAATTCAGTCACTCACTTTACAAATATTTACTGAGTATCTCACATGTACCAGGCATTGTTTAGACCCTGGGATCCAGGGTCTAAATATTTGAGAGGTAAGAAAAAAGTGGCACTGGACAAAGACGTCATTTGAAGCACTTTTTACTTGTGTGATTTCACTACAGGGAGTCTGAAGTGGCACAATGGAAAGTGTGCCCAGTGTGGTCCCCAGTCCTTCTGATCTGTGGCCCTTGTTCTTGCCTGAATTCCACATGCCCTCATGTTGTCCCAGAGCCTTTGTAACTGTCATAGAATAAAAGCATTTGGATGATTTTTTCATAGTAAAGTGTCAACGGCTCAATCTGTTTACTTCTTCTAGAGTTGACCTGGAAGAGAGAGCAACTATCAAAGAAAGGGATAAGCGCTCCTTCAGAACGTGTGGCAGACAGAAGGAGGAAGGGGATAACTTAGTATCTCTGGGTGAGTGACGTCTGGTTCCCCTAAATACAACCCTTGTTACAACTACCTGTGCTGTCCCTGCACAACATCACCTGGGGCAGCCACACAAATGTGCCTCTCAGATCAATGATTGCAGGGAGAGTAATTGCTGGATGCCAAGCTGAGGTGCTCGGAACCCAACACTGCATTTGCACAGAGGCCATGCTTCATGAGGGCTGGGACGCAAAGGCAGGTCCACGCCTGTGAAACCCAAGATTCTTCCCATGGGAGACTGGCTTGAGGCCTCCCGTCAGCCTGGCGGGACCTTTCCTAGACCTGCACCACAATCTGACACTTTCTACCCAACCTTTCTTCCTTCCCTCTGTCCTCCCCAGGGGGCAGACTTGCATCACTGACAGCTCTCCCAGCCTCCTCCTGCTCCCTCCCGGTCTTCCTCAAGGCATTTTCTCCAAGACATAATCCTGTCTTGACATCTGCTTCTGGGAGAGCTGAACTAACACAGTCACCTAATCCCTGACTCCTGCAAACCTGATGTAACAAATGCCTCTGGTGTCCACATCACGTCCCTCAGCCCACTTCAGATTTCCATCACAGCTGTGTGAGCTCAGACTCACCTTGTGCTAACAGCATCCTCCCTCCAACAAATGCCAAGGGTTCCACGTTTTGTCTCAGAGCCATCTCCAACATCATGGGAGCCCTTCAGCACAGATTTGAGGTGCAAGGAAAGTTAACCCCACAGGAGAAACCATGGATATAGGGAGTCAGCGGATAAATGCCTCTGCCCCTCATCCTTCAAGTAGACAATGCTGAAAACATTCTGTGTCCTATTTAGAAGGGCCCAGAGGAATTAAGCCCAAAGCCTCCAAAATGCGTCATTATATATTGGTTTTCCCTTCATCCCTACCTCACTATCCCCGCTCCCCCCCTCCTGCCTTCCTGGGATTACCTTCCTAATAAACTCTTTTTACCCAAGTCATTGACAGGTTCTGCCTCCCCAAGAACCCACACCAAAATATGTGAATTACAATAATGGAGTCACATTTACAAAAGTCTACTTTGAGATAACAACGCTGAACGTCTATGTGGACTACATGATTTTAAAATATTCTGTATTTCTCAAATCACTCTATGAAAAAGACACCTGCACACACATGTTTATTGCAGCATTATTCACAATAGCAAACACATGGAACAAACTGTGCTGAAGGGCTCCCATGATGTTGGAGATGGCTCTGAGACAAAACGTGGAACCCTTGGCATTTGTTGGAGGGAGGATGCTGTTAGCACAAGGTG
>CAUYQG010179961.1:0-12723 GCA_963574415.1 Tarsius wallacei | reverse complement strand
GGTATCAAATAGAAAAAGAAGTCAATTTTTTCCTCTTTGCTGATGATATGATCCTATACCTATAAAATCCAAGAGAACCTGTCAAAAAACCCTTGCACAGACAAAGAAGTTTGCCAAAGTCTCAGGGTACAAAACAAACATGCAAAAGATAGTTGCATTCTTATAAACCAACAACAAACAGGCAGAGAACAAAAAAAGCACAATCCCATTCACAATAGCCACAAAATGAAATACCTCAGCATCTTCATAACAAGAGGAGTGAAAGATCTTTGCAACCAAAACTACAAAGCACTGCTCAAAGAAATCAAAGATGATAAAAACAAATGAAAAAATATTCCATACTCATGGGTTGGAAGAATCAACTTTGTTGAGATGTCCATCCTACCAAAGGCAATCTACAGATTCAATGCTATACCCATTAAATTACCGACATCAACCTTCTCAGACCTGGAAACAACAATACAGAAATTCATATGAAAACATAAGATATCAGAAATAGTCAAAAAACTCTTTAGCAAATGAAACATAACAGGAGGTATCACACTGAAGACCTTAAACTTTATTATAATTGCACAATAATCAAAACAACCTGGCATTGGTACAATAACAGTAATAGAAACCAATGGAACAGGACAGCAATTCCAGAGTCAAAACTTCAGTTTTTCAACCAACATGTCTTCATCAAAGCCTCCACCAACAACCACTGGGCAGAGAAGATGGTAAATGGTGCTGAGAATACTGACTGACCACATGTGGAAGAATGAAATAACAGCGTTACCTATCACCATACACAAAAATTAACTGGATAAATCAACTAAATATAAAACTACAGACTTAAAGAAACTTAGAAAACACTGGCGACACCCTTACAGAAATCAAAATAGGCAACCAATTTCTGATCAAAACTCCAAAAGCCCTTGCCATAAGAGGTAAGAGAGACAAATGGGACCTTATCAAACTGAAAAGCTTCTGCAAAGCAAAAGCAACCATAAAGAGAGTACAGAGACAGCCCATAAAATGGGAAAAAACATTTGCCAACAGTATACCTGACATAGGCCTAACAGCCAGGATCTACAAGAAACTACAACATGACAAAAGGAAAAAAAAAAAAAAAAACAGCCCCATTAAAAATTGGGCAAAATACATAAATAGATACTTCTCAAAAGAAGACATATGAGCAGCCAACAGATACATGAACAAATGCTCAGTCTCACTAATCATCAAGGAAATGCAAATCACAACCACACTTAGATAACATTTAACTCCAGTCAGGATGGCCATCATTAATAGAACAAACAAACAACAACAACAAAAAATAGAAGCTAGAGAGTATGTGGGGGAAAGGGAATGCTTCTACACTGTTGGTGGGAATGCAAACAGGTTCATTCTCTAAGGAAAACAATGACAACTACAAAAAGAAATAGAGAACGACCTTCTACATGACCCATCAATCCCCCTGCTGGGAATATACCCGGAGGCACTTAAAACACTCTACAAAAAAGATACCTGCACACTCATGTTTGTTGCAGCACTATTTACAATAGCAAAAACATGGAAGCAACCGTGTTGTTCACTGAAACTGGATTGGATTTTTAAAAATGTGGTACATATACATGATGGAATATTATGCAGCCATAAGAACAAACATATGAACTTCACAGCAACCTGGACGGATTTAAATTCTGTAATACTCAGTGATTTATCACAGAAACAAAGAACTGAGTACCACACATTCTCACTCATAAGCGAACCCTGAACATTTACCATCACATTGTAAGAAAGGGATTAGCAGGTAGACAGAAACTGCCAAGGGTCCTTGATCTCCAACCTGACAAAGTGGAAACCAAAGTTAGGCCCAAACTTTACCTGTGTGATGACCACTTGTGTACCTAATCCTGACCCCCACATCTTTAAAATGAAATAATTCTTTTTTTTGGTAAGGGTTCTCTTCTTAGGGAAGGAGAGGACCTCTGTAAGGCGGAGTCCTTCATTATGGCGGTGGGTGGGAGACCTTCATGGCTGAGGAGGAGGAGGAAGAGGAGAGAGGGAGAGAGAATTTTCTGGTGGGTGGTGAGGAACAACTTCTGCTTTGTCTGCTGGAAGGAGTTTTTTTTCTGGAGCTTTTGTGAAGAGGCTGTCAAGGAATGGGAACGTATCCACAGTGTCTACTGAGTATTCACCTGGGACCCCTTGGTTTGCTCATCTCGTGAGGAGAGAGGAAGACAGAATTAGATTAAAACTGCTGGTTTTGTCAGCTGAGTTGGTGTCTCTTCTGCGTAGAATCTGCTGCTATTATTTTGCCACTTTACCTTTTTGGCTGGGAAGTTCAAAGTCTAAAGAGCACATGGGGTGAGAGTCCCTTGCTGGTGGGAATTCTCTGCCAAATCCTAAGGCAGTTCAGGGCATCATGTGACAACAGAGATGAGTGTGCTAAGGTGCTATCTTGAAATCTCATGTATCTTTTCCTCTTATAAATATGAGTTCTAGTCCCATGATGACCCATTCATTCCCTGCTGTATTAATTTAAGAATAGATTATCCATTAACCCATTGATGTTTCAATTCAAGAATAGGTTAGTCCATTAACCCACTGTTGTATTAAGTTAAGAGTAGATTAATCCATTAACCTATGGATGTATTAATTCAAGAATAGATTAATCCATTAACTATTAATATATTTATTCAAGAATAGATTAATACATTCATGAGAGCAAAGCTTTCATGATCTATTCAAAATGGGGAACCAAGTTAGGACCAAACTTTACCTATATGATGACCACTTATATGCCTAATCCTGAATTGTACCCTGTATCTTTAATATAAAATACATTTTTTTAAAGGGTCTCTCCTTGGGGAAGGTGAAGACTCTTAAAGACTTTAGCTCTCAATACTCCCACATTGGACATAAGTTTCAACAAGTGCTATAGAGGAAAAATTCAAACCATGCCAATAAACAAAAAATAAGCTTTATCTCATACCTTACACCTTATACAAAAATAAATTCAAAATAGGTCATAGATCTATGTGTAAAACTTAAAATTGCAACACCTGTAACAGAGAAACTGACAAAATGTGTGCACCCTAAGGTTGGATAAAAATTGTCAGGTATAGTGACAAAATTATGATCCATAAAGAAAAAAAACCGTATTAAACTTTATTAAATTATTTTCTAGCTCTGTAAACATCACTGTAAAGGGATAAAAGGACAAGCCACAGATGAAGAAAACTTGGAAATGGCATTTGTGACAAAAGTATTGTAACCAAAATGTATAAAGAGCTTTCAACAGACAACTGTAAAAATTGCCAGGTCAATTTTAAGAGGAATCAAAATTATGAATATACTTCTCACTAAAGAAGATATATAAATGAAAAAATATTTTTGCCAAAAGATGCACAATGTCATTAGTCATCGGAGAAATGTGAATTAAAATAACAGCAGGATAACAGTACACCTCAATAACATTGGCTAAAATGAAATAACTGGTAATAGCTATGGCCAGTGAGAATATGGAACAACTCAAACACTCATGGCATCACCAGTAAGAAAGAAAAATGGGGTAGAGCCACTTTTGAAATTAGTACGACAGGTTTTTTAAAGGTAAACATAGCTGTGCATATTACCCATCCATCCCTCTCCTTGGCATTTGCTCAAGAGGAGACGAAACTTATGTTGATACAAAAACCTTTATGCAAATGTTTATAGCAACTATATTTATAAATACCCCAAACTGGAAAAAAAAATTCAGAATTTCTTCAACTAGTAGATGAAATATCACACTGTGGTATTATATATAATGCAATTATACTTAGTAATAAAACAGAACAAACCATGGATTTATGCAACAACTTGGATAATTCCTAAATGCAACAACTTGGATAATTCCTAAAAGCCAGGCACAAAAGGGCACATATTGTAACTCTGTCAGTTTAAGTGCTGGAACAAAATACTATAAGCTGGGTGGTTTATAAGGAATTGGAATTTATGTCCCACAATTCTGTAGGCTGGAATTCCAAGATTAGGGTGCCAGCATAACAGAGTTCTAGTGAAAGCCCACTTATGGATTACTCCTTGCTAAATTCTCACATGGTTGAGAGCAGAGAAAGGAAAAAAGTTCTCACGAGTCTTGTACGGGCACTAACCACACTGAGGATTCCACTCTTATGACTTCATCTAATTCTAATTATCTCTGAAATACTCCATTTTTTAGAACTGGAGGATAGAATTCCAACATAAAAATTTGGAGGAGACACAAATATTCAGTCCACCACATATTGTAAAATTTAATTTATATGAAATTCTAGAAAATTCAAATAAGTACAGACACCAAAAACATGTCAGCAGGTGTCGAGTGTTAAGGCAGAGAGAGATGTTAATTCCAAAGAACAACATGAAGGAATATTTAGAGTGACAAAACTGTTCTGTATTGTGTATTATGACTGCAGAGGTAGATATTTTGCATTTGTCAAAGCCTGTGAAGTTCTGAATACTATTTAGCATTAAAAAGGAGTACATGATACACACAACAGTTAGACTTTCTCCCAAGAGTATTATGATGAATGTTTTTAAAACCAATCTTTAAAAGTTTACATGTTGTATGATTCCATCTGTATAATATTTTGAAGTGACTAATTAGAAATATAGATAACAAATTAGTGGTTAGCAGAGGTAGAGGCAAGGGCCATGTGTGTCACTTTAGAGGAATAGTCCAAACAATTTCTTTGTGGTGATGGGATAGTTCTGTATCCTGATTGTGGTGGTGGCTACACAAATCTGAACTTGTAAAGAAATTGCATAGAATTTTATATGTGCACACACACAAAAGCATTAAATTGGAATAAGCTATATAGAGTGTATCAAGACCCATTTTATGAGTTTGTTATTATTATGTAATAATGTAAGAAGATACCATTGGGAAAGAGTAGAACAGTGTTTGGAAACTCTTTTTGCTACATTTACTTAATGAAAACATATATTATTATTCTAATAAAAATGCTTTCAAATCACATACAATTGTACACTACAAAAAATAAACCGTACTGTGTTTAATTCCCGCACTTTGGAAGGCCGAGGAGAGTGGACTGCCTGAGACTGTGGGCTCAAGACCAGCCCGGGAAAATTGGCAAGCCCTCATCTCAATAATAATAATAATAATAATAATAATAAATTAGCCAGGTGTGGTAGTGCACCTGTAGTTCTGGCTACTTGGAAGGCTGAGTCAGAAGGATCACCAGAGCCCAGAAGGTCAATGCTGGGGTGGCCGTGAGTGCCACTGCACTCCAGCTTGGATGACAGAGTGAGACTCCAACTCAAAAAAAAAAAAAAAAAAATCCACCAGGGGTCGGGCACGGTGACTCATGCCTGTAATCCCAGCATTTTGGTGGCCAAGGTTGTTTAAGCCCAGCTCAAGACCAGCCTTGGCAACATAGCAAAACCCCCTCTACAAAAGGAAGAAAAAAATTCATCAGAATAGAAGAGTGTATTAATCTGCTAGACCTGCCATAACAAAAATGTCACAAATTGGGTGGCTTAGACAATGTGTATTTACTTTACTACAGTTCTGAAAGCTGGGAATTCAAGATCAAGGTGCCAGCAGGGTTGGCTTCTCCTGAGACCTGTGTTTCTGTCTTGCAGACAGCTGCCTTTATGCTGGGTCTTCACATGACCTTCTTCTCTGTGCTCTCTCATTCTGGTTATCTTTTTCCCTTCTTATAGGACCAGTCATATTGGAATAGCGTTCCACCCTTATGATCACATTTAAACTTAATTACCTCCCCAAAGCCTCTCTTTCAAATACAGTCACTGTGAGGACAAAAATTTCAACATATGAATTTTGAGGGATCACAATTCATTCTTAACAGTCTGATTTGAGGTCGAGTGTTTTTTTTTTTCCCTTTTTGTTTTTGTTTTGCCTTACGTACATCCTCTTTTCCCTGCACTTTTTCATTCCTTTGCGACTCCTTTCTGTCCTTAGCACCACATCCAATTGACAGTCTGGGGGCACAGCTTCCAACAAGCCAGGCATGTCCTACCCTCACCGAGCTCTTGATGCAGCCTGGTGTGAGGGAAGTCATACATGCCCAGGCGGTCATGAGGCAGGGTGTTGCATGCCGATATGGGACACACAGGGATAGTCTTGGGGGAGAGGGGAAGGATCACGAAACCTCAAGTCAGTGGTGTCTCAGCAGAGGCACAAGGTGAGGATAAGATGGGCTTAGCCAGGTAGATAGTGTCCCAGGTAGAGGGAACAGCTTGTGCAAATACTGATGCACCTGAGCTATGCAATTGTTGGTTTTATGGTGATACTGTAACTATTTTCAACCAGATCTCTGTACATGGACATTTCAATTGTTTCTTTCTTTCTTTTTTTTTCTGTTACAAACAACACTGTAGCCCATGAACTTGTATCATTTGCATCTGTGGGATAGTATGTCTGTAGGATAAACTCTTCAGAGTGCAATCGATGCATCAGATAGAGAATAACAGTTATTATTAGAATAGAATAATACACTTACAAATAAACCTAACTATATTTCAAATTAATGACTACACCAAAAAGGGTAGGAATAGAGAGACCAAACTTCCATATGCATTTGAAAAATAGTGATTTGACCCAACACAAATATAAGACTAGATCAAAGTCAAAAAGAACAGTACAGATATACTGCGTTATGTTAATATTTAGTAACTTTTCTCAAAACTCATCCACCATGACCTAGTGGGCTTCATCCCCATAATGCAGGGCTGGTTCAACATTCGTAAGACCAAAAATGCAATTAAATACATCAACAGATGTAAAAACAAAAGCCACATGATTATATCATTAGACACATAAAAAGCTTTTGACAATATCCAGCACCCCTTCTTGATAAAAACCCTCAAACATCTAGGCATAGATGGAACATACCTCAAAATAGTAAGAGCCATCTATGAGAAACCCACAGCCAGCATACCGCTAAACATACAGGAATTGGAACAATTTACCCTGAAAATTGGAACAAGAAAAGGATGCCCACTCTCACCCTTCCTCTTCAACATAATTTTGGAAGTCCTAGCTAGAGCAATCAGACAAGAGAAGGAGATCAGGAGTATCCAAATAGGAAAAGAGGAAGTCAAGTTATCCATCTTTGCAGATGACATGATGCTATGTCTTGAAAACCCAAGAGAATCTGCCGAAAACCTCAGTGCACTGATAAAGGACTTTGACGAAGTTTCAGGTTATAAAATGAATGTGCAAAAGACTGTTACATTTCTATACACCAACAAAAAACGAACAGAAACCCAAATGAAAATCTCATTCACAATAGCCACACACACACAAAAAAAATCAAATACCTTGGCATCTTCCTAACCAGAAATGTGAAAGATCTTTAAATGAAAACTACAAAACACTGCTCAATGAAATCAAAGATGACACAAACAAATGGAAAAATATCACATGCTCATGGATTGGAAGACTCAACATTGTTAAGATGTCCATCCTAACGAAGGCAATCTACAGATTTAATGCAATACCCTTTAAATTATCAGCAACATTCTTCCCAGATCTAGAAAAAACAATGCAGGAAAGGGAACACTTCTACAGCGTTGGTGGGAGTGTAAACTAGTACAGCCTCTGTGGAAAATAGTGTGGCAATTCCTAAAAGATCTAAAAATCGACCTTCCATATGACCCCAAAATCCCCCTACTGGGAATATACCCAGAAGAACTCAAATCTATGAAAAAGATACCTGCACACTTCTGTTTATTACAACACTGTTCATAATAGCAAGAACATGGAACCAACCGTGCTGCCCATCAAAAGAGGACTGGATTAAAAAAATGTGGTACATATACACAACGGACTATTACGCAGCCATACAGAAAGACAAAATCATGAACTTCACAATGGACGTCAACAAGGGTACCTGCATAATAAACACTTTTGTACCGAACCCTGAATTGTACTCCACATCTTTAAAATAAAAAATTAAAAGTTAAGAAAAATGTAGATTGTAATCTGCAGACAGTAATAACTATAAGGGAATTTAGATTCCATTCAACATAGACAAAAAATTTTGTCCTTTAGATGATTAATCAGATCATCAGGGATAGGTGATTAAAATAAGGTTTTGCTTAAAAGTAATTCAAAGAACTAATGTATTTGTGGCTGTTTTATGTGTGACTATATAAAGAAAAAAACAACTGGTTCTGTTACTATGTGAGAACTATATATTTTACTGATTAACCTATACAATTAAATAGGTGACTACCATGTGATAAAACCCTGAAAAATATATTTAGTAACTTTTTTCTCACAAATGTATAGGTTAAAATTTTAATATTATTTTATATGCATACTAACTTTCAACATATAAGTAAATAAATTATAGGTAACCATAATCCAATTTCTTTAGCTGAAGATATACAATCTCTGTTTTACTGTGTAAGAAATCACTAAAACAGAGGCATATATAAATACAGATGTACATGTCTGCATTAATTAGTATACATAATTATATATCCTAGCTCTGTCTATTGAGAGATCCTAGAAGCAATGACTACTTTTATAGAAATGAACACAGAGTACTGATTTTGGTGTACCATTCTCTAAAAAAAGAAACAAAGACTCCTTGGAAAAATGATTACAGCGTTGCAACAGGGAAAATCAAGTTGTTCCTAGAGCATCTAGAATTCCAGATAGCGGAGAAATGCCAAAATAGATAGATAGGTGATAGATACATGAGAGATAGATAGATATAGATAGACAGATAGATTGGTAGATATAGATAGATAGATACATACATACATACATACATGCATATATAGATAGAGACATAGAGGCATAGACATAGATGCATACATGTTGAAAGGGCATACAAGCATTCTCAAAGAGCTCCCAATGATCAAACCTGGAAAAATTTTACCAACAACAAAAATAACAACATTAAATACAACATTAAATACAACAACAAAAATACAACATTATATTGTAAGCTCCATAATTAAATCAATATGCATGAGCTCATATTTTTATAGATAAATGCATACATTGAATAACTAAATTATTGAGGGAAAAGGCACAGCTCCTCCTCTTTCAAGGAAAAACTAAGGGACAAAATAGATTGGAGGACACAGAAAAGCTAAATGCAAATTTGAGCCTGTATTGAACACTAGAGCAGAAAAATAATGTTAATGGAAACACTGGTAAAGTCAAAATAAAACCCGTAGCTTAGTTATTAGCATGGTAGAAATATTAACTCCTTAATTTTATGACTCAGCAAGAGATTAATATTAGCGGATGTTGAGTAAAGGGTGCATAAGAAATCTGTACTATTCCTTATCTTTTCTATATGTATGAAATTATTTCAAAACGTAAAAGCATAACATGAAAATTGTAAATTAAAGTCTGATCTTCAACTTTGCAACTTACTTATAATTTCAATGTTATTTAAAGCGTGATGTTTCCTTGCTGTTTGCGTTACCATAGTAAAATATGTGGATATGCAATAACTACAATTGATGTATACTTTTTATTTACATACTTTACATGTGTGCTTTCATTTTTTCTTAGTTTCCAAAGTCCTGGGATAAATTTTGTTCAAAACTAAAATGAAGCTTATAAAAACATTTTCAGAAAAAGGATTTATAACCGAAGAAGACACAATACTATTGAATGAAGGAGATGGGAGGATTGTGTTGGATAACCTTAAATTTCTTTTCAAATAAGAGAGAGAAAAGAATGCCTCTGCTTTGGTGTCTGGTGATGTGACTTGTGAACCTTGTTAGCAATGCTTGCTGCAGGAGCAGTAATAGGAGTGACTGTCTAATTGGCATTGTTTCCCAATAAGTCATTATGTACCCAGATAGCATGTGTCTTTCAATATGACAATAATTAAATCACCTCAACCACTGCACGGAAGTATGAGCTAGTTTAACGCACTGATGAGTACCTAAGTTTTACAATTCTCGGGAATGTTTCCTGAGGTATGCTTTCAATAGGTGATTTTAATACACATTAATTTGATATATTTCACACTTCCCTCTAGCTCATAAATTTTAAAAATGGTTCTATGGCTGTTCTATCCTGATTATAAATTTAATAAAACTTGCTGGTTCTCAATTAAATGCTCCCTTCCCTACCAACTTGACTGAGACTTTTTTCTTATTACTGCTTTGATGGTAGTGGTGGTAGTGATTCTAAAAAACTGAAAACAGAGCACATAAACAGAGGTAACATATTCCAGTCAACTTTATAAAGGGACATGGGTAAGAAACATTTTTAGGGAATTATAATATACTCTTCTACCTACCTCATGCATGTCAATATTCAACATCAGAATGAGGTTCAGTGACCATTTCACCTAATGTTTGATATACTTACAGGATCATTTAAAAAAGTTACTGGTATTAATCAGATACAGGAAAGATAACTAGGAAAGAAATGGCTGCATAGATGCATCGCTTTGATTAATAAAAAGTAATTAAATGAGGGTAAATGAGATTTTTCCACTGAATATAAATAACAGGAGCAAAGTAAATTTTAAAAAGCAAATTAATATTATTAGTGTCTTAGCATAAAGTCAAAGTAACACAATTTTCAGCATTAGAGGCATAGGATACATATTGATAGTCTTCCTTTTAAAATCATACCTTGGCTAATCAGGTCAAAATATAGTAGAATTCATTAATCAGTCTGTAGATGAGCAACAGCCTATGGGGTTTGGCTTTTGAGATTTTCAGATTAATGGTATTTGTAATGTATTATTATCATAATTATTATAAGGAGGATAAGTGGATCCTACTTTTGATTGACTTAAATAAAATAACACATTGAAAAATTAGACAAACATTCTAGAAATAGTGATAAAACTATTTTACATTTATGTGCACTAGAAGGAATTCTAATTCTGCTGATGTCCTAAATCTTTAAAAATACTATAGAAACGTAACATTTTCTAGGTAATTAGAATAAATTTACTTGAGAGAATTTTCAACAAAAAGGAGGATATGTCTTCCAACATCAATTCATATGTCTAAATTTTTTTATTTAAAAGAATTTAAGCTTATTATCAATAAATTCGTAAGCTTTGACAAAGTTAGCATTAATAGCACTGTCACAAATTATCATTTTCATTAAAAAGAAATTACAATTTTTACATAGCTTTGCTTTTCCTTTTCAGAAAAACACATATTGTGCTATATTTTCACAAAGTATTTGAGTAATGTTCCATTGTTAATGGTTCTCTAAGACCTTGCTTCTCAAGGTTAAATCCAAGGACCTACAGTAACTGCATCACTTGGGAGCTTGTTAGAGATACAAAATCTTGAACCCTGCTTCAGAGCCCTTGGATCAGAAAATGCATTTTAAGTTTAATAAACTCTATTTTTAAAAACGAATTTCTAATTAGTGGCAATGTGTTGAAAACACTTATAATTAAAAGCAAACAATTTAAACAGACTTTTAAAGCTTTCCAGGTGATTTATAAGCTGCAAAGTTTGAGAACCACTGCTTTAAGAAACAAAAATGCATCATCAGTTTGTAATTAAAAAAAAAAAATTGTCAGTGGTGATCCACCCAAACAAAGTTAATTGCATTTATAATTATCTTTGTTTCTGATTAAGATAAAATCATTTGTTTGGGGTATTGCTTTTAAAATATATGTTCTTGAAAAATTGTATATAATTCAAAGGATAATAAATCAGATTTGTTATTGAGAAGTTTATTTTCATTGCTACATTAACATAATTTTTGTTGGTAATTTTAAGGTTTTAAATCAATCATATATTGAACATCTTTTGCCTTAATCGGATTTACAAATATAATTCGTTTTTAAAAATTGAAATCATGGCCCTTATTTATTTTTGATGATTCAGATATTTGTTTTTGGTGGAGCTAGTGGTTATTTCCAGAATTGAAATAGAAAATTACTGCAAAGATCATATATTTTTCTTCATTTCTATACACAGAGCACTTCAGCTTTTTTGTCCCAATGAAAAGTGAATATTAAATCTATACTAAGAATATTTTAATAGTTATATTTGACTCAAATATTATGTCCTTTAGGGTGCAGGTATGACGGATCACTCCTGTAACAAAAGTTTTATATAATTCTGGATAGTTCCGGTTTATAAATGTCTATTTAATAAATACCAATGGTGATTACTATTCTACAATGCTTTTCCTGGGACAACATGTGCAAGTTTCATGTTCAATAATATGGCTTTTATTTCAGATGACCTATCTGAAGTTCTTAGTTCCGTCTGACAATTGACAATTCACCCTGATGACCTTTCCATAAATATATAAATAGTCTATTCCTGTTTTTGTTTTAATAACTGCAGAGGGAACTCCTTTAATATTTCTCACACTACTCTTTAACTTGCACTTGTCTTTGTGTGAAGTATGCCTTTTCTAGAATTGTAATCATGAGATGGTAAAAAAAAAAAAGAGAAAAGATATATTAAATATAGAAAAGTTGAGAATAGACTCAATTATCTATAACCAACTAATTAACATCTTAATTAAATGTCTAAATGCACTAATTTTAACTAGTCAGGTAATAACCTGTATCAAGTTACGTCAAGTTGATAGAAATTATTTTATAACCTTTAAGCTAATTAAAATCATTCTTTTTATAATCCACACACATTCTAATTGCCATATAATCAACAATATAGTTTTAAACATTTTCAAGGTGTTTAAATATACATAATGCTTTACGAAGAGCATTACATATCTTTGCA
>CAUYQG010179960.1:0-15061 GCA_963574415.1 Tarsius wallacei | reverse complement strand
CCGGCTACTTTTTTGTTTTATTGTAGAGATGAGGTCTTGCTTAGTTGCCCAGGCGGGTCTCGAACCCGCGGGCTCAGGCAATCCACTCACCTCAGCCTCCCAAGGCGCGGGATTACAGGCTGAGCCACCGAGCCCGGCTGGTCAGTGACTTTTGGACACTGGCATCTCCAACCCACTATGCCGAGTGATCACAGGGCTCTGGGTGGCTGGAGGCTCCTCAATACTCTGAGCCCCGTATCACTGGATTCCCCAACCCCACCCCCCTGAGGTGACACAGGAGCAGAGCTCAGGCTGTCCCACTACCCTCTCTGGAAGTACAGCCCCTCCTCCATCTCAAGCTTCTCTCTCTCCAGGACAGTGCTTTTCATTCTCTGTCTTTAAAGCATAACACCACCTTTAGAAACAGCAAAGGCAACAAGAATAACAGCAGGCCAATTTCTTCCCCCACAAGGACGGCCTCTTCTTTTGTAGCAGCTTTTTTGGGGGTGGGGAATGATCCTTTTATTTTTCCCTGGGGGCATCCACAGGAGTAAAAGAAATGCCAATTAGTCTCTCCACAGCTCACCCTATTGTGAGAGCCCCTTAAAAATCTGTAGCTGTTTATTACTTTGCTTTTCCCCTCCAAGTTCTGCACTTCCTTCCCTGCTAGGACTTGCCCTCTTGCTGGTTCTCCCAACCCCTTTTTGTGTCCATTCTCCCTCCTCCTGCCCTGCCATCCCCTTATCACACTTCACCAGCCTGGCAGGAGAGCACTTGTATGGGAGCATTGCTGGTGGCTGAGGGAGCCAGGACTGGAGAAAGCAGAGGTGAAAGGGGGAGATTGGTTCAGCAATTTTCCTCCTAAGGTTGCCCCCTCTGAAGGGCCTGAAGTCATGAGGCAGGGCACACGTGTCTTCCAGTTACCCACCTCTCTGTAGCTTTTGCCTTGGTCACCTTCCCATTCTTGACAAGAGACCTCTGCCCTGGTCCTTTGGTGCCTTCCCCAGAGCCAAGAGCCGGTGATGTTCAGACCCCTGCCCTCTATCCCACTCCCCAAGCTCCTCCCCACCCCGTCCTGCCTTGTGGCAGGAGCCCTCCTGATTGCCTTGGGCCTCAGTTGCTGCCATACCCCTACCAGGCTGGGACTACCCTCCTCCACACAGTCTGCCCTGCCTTCCCGGCTGCCACCCAGCTATCTTGCTTATCTTTGCTCTTTGATGCATGGAATGAGCTGGATGAGGGCAGGGACTGTGTCCCCTTCGCCCACTCATTTCTGGAAGGTAAACCCTGTGCACCAGTGAATCAGCTAGTAAAGCAAATAAAGCCCCAGGCTCCTCCTGACAGGAAATGGCTGTGAGTCTGAGCTAGCCAAGAAGACCCTGCTCCTTTTTGGGTGTGTGGTTCATTCATTGGCCTGGTTAATTACTCTCCCTGGCCTCAGCTGTCTCATCTGTGAATGGGGCCAGGACCACCTGAATAAGGACCGAATATACAGCTCCTAGTTCAATGCTCAGCCCTGAAGGCTGGCTGGCAGGGAGGGAATGGAGGGAGATTGTCTTTTATTCCTGCAAGCATTCATTCTTTTACCCAGTCAGCCAATGTAACTCACTGAAAGCTTGCAATTAAGCAGGTGTGGCATTCTCTGCACCACCATTCCTAGGAGCAGGTCTGGCCTAAGCTGGGAAAGGTCTGTGGGCCAGACAGGGAGGTCTGCTTCTCAAGGACAGCATGGGAAGGGGCTTTAGAGCTGGGGCTTGAAGAACCAGCAGGGCTTCAGCAGATGGAGGCTCAGGAAAGGCCATTCCTGGCAGAGAGAACTGCATCTGACAGGGTCAAGGTGGAGATGATGGTGGGTACAGGGGCCAGAGGGGCTGCCAGGTGGCCGGGGATAAAGGGAACATTTGCATCCACTCAGCAGATACTGTCTGAGCATCTATCTATACAGTGAGTCCAGGAGAGAGTCACAGAGAGCAAAGAAACCCAGGTCCCTGCTACCACAGGTCAGTGCAGTAGGTCTGAAGACAGGCAATGAAATGAATGGGGCGATTTTAGGTGGTGACAGGGCTGTGGTCTGGGGCTGGGAACCTAGAGTCACTTCCAATGTAGAGGCTGAGTCACTGAAAATGTGCTGAATGTGTTGAGAGAATGGATAAATGAATCTGTAAACTGACGCACATGTGTGAGAGAGACAGACAGATGGACCAACCTACCTGTGCTTCTTGCCCACATCCGTGCCCTGTGGAGAAGGTGGAGAACGGGCCTGCTTCAGCTTCTGAGGTCAGAGAAGGCCTTTGGGACAGCGGTATTTGGGATAAGACTAGAAGCTTGTGTGAGGACCATTCAGAAAAGGCGGGAGAAGATGCTCTTTGTAGAGGGAACAGTATGCGCAAAGGCCTTGAGATCAATGGCAAGAAGAAAAATAAAACTTGGGGAGAAGGTCACCAGGTGACCTAGGGCCCTGAGCATGGCCAAGAACAGGCTGAGCCTATGAGTAGTCAGCCCTGGGAACTGGCCAGCCCTGCTGCTGGGGCCTGAGCAAGGGGTAGGTGGGAGGTGGTGGCCTGTAGGCCTGACACCCTCCCTAGCAAGGGTGTAGACCTGGGGCTACCAAGGCCACAGGGCCAGGACACGGAAGAATTTCCGCAGCAGCATAGCTGGGCCTGATCCCCTCTCAGAATACAGAGAAACAATCAAGTCCCACTGAAGTAATAAACAGTGTCAACACTTTAGTTATCAAATGTTCTATTTAATAGCCCAACAGCACACTTGAGACCAGACATTTGTTTGAAAGTGGTGTCCTCTTTGAGACAGGCTTTGTTTATTGTTAAGTGAAACTTTGCCCCAGCCCATCTGAGTTATGGAAGGCTGGGTTTATTTCATGGGACTTCTAGAGGAACTGGAGGCCAGATGTGGGTGGGGAGCCCATCCTGGGCCCCTGTTGCCATTTATGGGGACACCCTGCCAAGAACATCCCAGTATTAGTTTCCTGTTGCTGCTGTAATAAATTGCTGCAATCTAAGAGGATTAAAACAATGCAGATTTAGTATCTTACAGTTCTGGAGACCCAAAGTCTGACATGGTCTCAGTGAGTAAGAGTCAGGGTGTCAGTCAGCAGGGCTGCTTTTTTCTGGGTGCTCTGGGGGAAAATTGGTTCTCTTGCCTTTACTAGCTTTGGGAGACTTTCGGCATTCTTGGCTCCTGGCTTCCTTCCATCTTCAAAGCCAGCAATGGCTGGTTGAGTCTTTCTCACACTCTATGCCCTTCTTCCCTCTTCCACATTTAAGGGTGTTGATGGTCACAGTGGGCCTACCCAGATAATCCAGGATAATATCCCCATCATTATCCATAGTTCCATCTACAACCTTAACTCTCACTTGCCATATAACCTTATATAGTCACAGGTTCTGGGGATGAGGATGTGAGCATCATTGGGGAACTTTCTTCTGCTTCCAATAGTCCCTGTTCTGGAAGCTGAGGAAGTAAGAAATAGAAAGAAAGAAGCCCCAGGCAGTGGCTGGGGAGTGTGCACCTTCTGCTGGGGAATGTGCACACATTCAGGTGTCTCACCTTTCCTGCCTCCTCTACCTCTGCTACAGCAGCCCCATCGCTAACAGATCACCCTCAACCCTTGTTCTTTTCCTAAATGTTGGTCAAAATGGTCACTAAATAAAGCAGCGTGTATCTACACCTCTACTATTGACATTTTAGAGCTGGCCTTCCTTTGTTCTGGGGGTCTGTCTTATGTCTGGGGCAACATTTAACTACATCCCTGGTCTGTACCCACTATCTGCCAGTAGCACCACTCCATGCCAGTAGTGACGATTAAAAATTTCTCTAGAGCTGGGCTCGGTGGCTCAGCCTGTAATCCCGCGCCTTGGGAGGCTGAGGTGAGTGGATTGCCTGAGCCCGCGGGTTCAAGACCCGCCTGGGCAACTTGACGAGACCTCATCTCTACAATAAATCAAAAAATTAGCCGGGCGTGGTAGCGCGGGCCTGTAGTTCCAGCTACTTGGAAGGCTGAGGCGAAAGGATCGCCGGAGCCCAGCGGGTCGAGGCTGCGGTGGCCGGGAGCGGCCACTGCACTCCAGCCTGGGCGACAGAGTGAGACTCCAACTCAAAAAAAAAAAAAAAAATTTCTCTAGACATTGCCATATGTTCCCTGGGGGATGGTCACTGGGGTTGAGAACCACTGAAGTAAAAAGCCTTGGATGTCTGTCCTCCTGCTGTTGACTGCTGTGTCCCAGCATCTGAGGAGTAGTAGGTGCTCAGCTCATATTGGTTGAATGAATTTGTGAATCTGTGTTAATTTTCTTAATGAGTAAATCTTTAAGAAGTGTGCATGCACGTGTGTGTGTGTGTGTGTGTGTGTGTGTGTGTCCTGGTTTCCATAGACCTGAGAATCAACCGAGGAGCCTTGTAAGAAGTCACATTCTTGGTTTCTAATCACAGAGAGTCAGGTAGCAGCCTAGGAATCTGTCTAGTGAGGGAAGGGGAATGCGGTTATGGACCTGCTGAGTTCTAATGGGCCAGTCGGGGCTTGCAGCTGTTGGGATGGAGCTTCTGACTTTGCTGACCTGAGGTTCAGGCTGACTTCTTGAGAGGGCGGCGCTTCTGTAGGAGTTGTACTTTTGAACCTATAGGCCGCCTAAATGAGGTCCCCAGCTGGGTGGGGATAGGCTCATCTGGAGGCCACATGCCCTGTCTTAGGGGCACCTGCTGCCCAGCGCCAGCTGATTCTTGCCATGTGGGATGCCAGCTATGGGAGAGAAGCCCCAAATCTGCATTTGTGTGTGAAATCCAGTGTTTAAACGTTGTCAACAGGTTTGGTGAACAAGCAAACAGACAAGCCACATGTGGGTCAACCTGACCACTCTGTGGGCCTCCAATCTGACCCGCAACTTTCCTGGGAGTTTCCAGCTCAGGCCACAGCTAGATCCCTGTTTCTTCTTCTGTCTCTGGGAACTGTGTCACTTCTGAGGTCTGACACCCTCTTTCTCTTTTCTCCTCTGAGTATTTCTCCTGCATTCAATACCCAAAAGGGAGATTTGCAGTTAGAACAGAACAGCAAGGGTGAGAGTCCAGGGTCTGGATTCCACCCAGACTGGAGTCTTGGCTCTGCCATTTATGAGCCTCAAGGCCAGAGGTGACTTGCTGCTTTCTTCCCCATGCCTTAGTTTTCTCATTCATCAAGTGGGAATGTACCCATTCCCACCTTATAGAGTGAGACTGAGAGTGAAGACTGCAGGATCACGTGTGCAGGTGAGGGCAATGTGCGTGTGTGTTTGTGTGTGCGTACAGGTGTGTACGTGCACACATGTGTGCACTTGTGTGTGTTGGCCCTGGTTGGAGAAAAGAGTGAGTGTGGAGTAGGACAGGTTGTCAGCTGGTGAGTTACACAACTCAGATGTCTGTTCCTTCATCTGTGACATGGGCCCAGTGATTTCTTCCTCAAAGAGTCATTCTGGGGATTAAACAAGGTTGTGTTCAAATGGTACCTGACCACGGCAGGTGCCTGATACGCTTTCATTCTGTCCCTCAGAGTTTATGGCCTTTGCCATCTGTGGACCTTGAGAGGAGGGGACCGAGGTTCCTGGGAGAAGAGGGCTTTGGGCTGAAGAGATGAGAAGAGAGCAGAGAATGGATCTGGCATTCTGCTCATCTCCATTTAGCTTCCTCTCCTGCTTCCTGGCCACCAGGAGGTCCTCAAAAGCCAGCCACTTGGTGATCAGGTCCACGACCTCAGCTTTCCAGGACAGCTCGGATAGCAGTTAAGCCTCCCTGGCTTTATGCCTGCTCTGAACACATGCTACCCCATTATTCCTCCCTTAGTGCTGTGATGGAGGCCTTACTGCCTTGCTTCATTGAGGGGCACTCAGAGGGAATGGAGTGCCCAGGCTTGCCTGGACAGCAGGAAAAGACCACAGTACCAGAAAAGGTGGGGAGCTGACCAGGCTGGCCTGGGGAGGCCTGGAGCTGAGCTCCACTGGGCTCCCCTGGGATTGCTTGTCCTGCCCAGAGCCTTCCTGGGAGATTAGAGAGTGGAGGGGGAGCCACACACCCAGTGGGGCAGAAGCAGGCTGAGGGGCCAAGGCCCTGCCCGAGATTATGAATGAAGGTAAGGGACTCTCGAAGTCCTGAGATACTGAGGGGTCCAAAGGGATCTGTGCCCTTTGGTGGGTCACTGACAGGTAGCGGCTAAGGGCCACTGTGGGTACAGAAGGTGAGTGATGGCATCTGGGTCCCAGGCACCCTCAGCCACCGAACAGAGGTGCCTCCAGGTCCAAGGCCCAAACGCTGGTGGGCTCAGGGACACTCAGCCCCAAAGTGTTGTTTGCATGTGTGAGTATTCTGTTGTGGGTCTACCATCCCTCAGATAGGAGTGGTAGGATGACAGGAACCCCTGTGTGTGCACCTCACTCAGCTCTGTGTGTTTGCTACACATGCCTATTCATTAAATGTTTGTTCTTTATGTGTGTGTTGATTATGTGTGTTCATTAATGTGGTCACTGGGGAGGACATGAGGCAGGACAGGCCCTTTAGGAGTCCTTCCCTCCAGCCTCTGAGACTCTGGGGAATGTGAGGAGGGAGAAGAAGAGGGCACCCAAGATGAGCAGAAGTTGAAGTCCTGTCCCCAACTTATGGTCTCAGCTGGGCAATGGGACACTCCACAGGAAACAAGACAAAACGGCCATGAGGGGACTGCAATCCACTTGCCTGTGCATCCGTTCCACAAAGATTTCTCAAGCCCAGAAGGCCTGGCACCTGCTATCAGAAGGCTGGTGGCTGCTCTAGGGGCTGGAGACAAGGTACTGAGCAGGGCTGAACAGCAGTGGGAGATGCCCAGAAAGAACAGGGATGCCTACTGTGGTTGGGGTATAGGGGAGTTCAGAGACATGCTCCTGTGAAGGAGGGCCCAGGTAGGACTGTGCAGGAGAGTTGCTGGCTTGGTGCCGCCCAGGAGGAAGCATGAGAGAGAGAGAGAGAGAGAGAGAGAGAGAGAGAGAGTTGCTGCCATTGCTGCCTTGTCCTACAGCCCTCTCTCTGTCTCCTGGCCCAGGAAGCTGGTGGATAGGCCCCCTGGGGTGGGACGCAGGCTCTAGGGCCTTGGCCAGCACCAACATCAGCCCAACATCTTTCTCCCCATCTCTGCAGGGGGTGGAGGAAAGCGCAAAGGGAAAAGCAAGAAGTGGAAGGAAATCCTGAAGTTCCCTCACATTAGCCAGTGTGAAGACCTCCGAAGGACCATAGGTAAGCCAGCCACCATGAAGGGGGCAAGGGGTGGGTTAACCACCAAGCCATCTGTTCAGTGAGTCAAATATGAATCCATGAACCTGGCACAGTGCTTCCAGGTAGGTGCTCCATGCTGGCCTCTTTGTTAGCTGTTGTAAAGAAGCAACCAACGTTCACTGAATATTTGGTGTGTGCTGGTGGAATTATCCCCTCCCAGTTACCCTTGGAGGCGAGTGCTGTTATTTTATTTCACCTTTCAGATGAGGAAACCAAGTCACAGTGTGGTTCTGTGACCAGCTCAAAGTTGCACAGCTCATGGGAGGGCAGTGGGGGTGGGCCAGACCACGGAGGCCCAGCTCATAGCTTCCCCCATCCTTCCTGGATCTTGTGGGTCCTGTCCTCGAGAAGCAGCCCCAGGCTTTGGGAGCTGAGAGGGAGGGGTGAGTGTTGGGGCTCCCCCTGTCTCTCACTGGGGTTGTCGGTGGCCACTCAGGTGCCATGCAGCCCAGTGGCACCACCCAGCCCCCTTCATCCAGCACCACACACTAGGCACCTCCAATAGCCATGGAGGGGCTTGTCTCTCGTGGGGACCAGCATAGCCAAACACACAGAGGGGGTTCGGCCCTGGTCTGACTGAGGACTTGCCTGTGGTGAGAAGGCCAGCATGACTGGACTAGGGCTCCCAGTGGTGGGCATGATGGCTCCTCCATTCTGGTCAGGGTGTGTCCCTTTTAGCCTGTGTGCCCTGAGATGGGTCCTTCCCCTAACTGCATGAGTTCCAACTTCTTATTGTTGGAACTCATTCACAGAGGGCTGGATATAGGATTGCTCTGTTACCCAGAACTCTGCAGGCTCAGCTGTTCTGGGGACTTCTACTCAGGGCCTTGGGTGGGCTGCCTGTGCCTGCTATGAAATGTAAGGCCACTCATGGCCATTTATTTAGCTTTTCTGAATGACTTCCCCACAAGGCCTGGCCCCACCAGTTTCCCAGGCCAGGTGGGACTTTCATGCCACCCTCAGGCCTGCTCAGGCCTGGCCCTGGGCTGCCCAGTCCACCCTTGATACCTCAGGTGCACTCTGAGGGCAGGTGACAACTAACTCTTTGCTCCGTGCACCTCCCAGTGCCCAGCACAGAGGAGCTCACTAGATTGGTGTTTATGAGATAAAAGGAGACCACTTGTACTGCACCCCACCCCACCCCACCCCACCCCACAAAGGCAGACTCGAGCAGGTGAAGTGAGGTTGGATGTTAAATGATGAGAAAACATCCTTAAATGCCCCCTCCCATCCCTAAAATTCCAAGCAGATCGGAATCTCCATGTGTTCTTGGGCCCGAGAGTGGAGCTGGCCTAAGGGATCAAGAGCTCTGGATCCAGGCAGACTTGGGTTCAAATCCCACCCTCTCTACTGGCCGTGTGACAGATTATTTAATCTTGCTGAACCTTAGTTTTCTCAGCTGTAACACAGTGACTGTGAACCCGGTCATAGGATGGGGGAGTGGATCAGATGAAACCATGCGTGTAAAGGTTCAGCTGGAGCTCTCCTTGGGAACATGGAAACCACTTCCCTCCACACTTTAGCTTTCTTTCTGGAATCCCCAGCAGCCTCCACCCTGCTCTGCCCTTCCTGTGCTGGGGCCTTGGATGCCTGTGTTCACCCTTCTTGGTCAGCTTTTCTATGAGAGGCACGGGGTGGGAGGGAAGAGGGTCTGTTCTCCTGGGCTGGGAGTATGCTGGGGAGGGTCTGGCCACTGAAGACTCACAGAGAGAAGAGCCAAAAGAGCCCCTCTGGTGACTGGTCTTTACCTCCTGGGGGCCGTTTTGTTCTTCATGCTAATTTAGGCTTGGGGAGAACAGGGTCTGGTGTGGGATCCTCAGTTGCCATGGCTGCCACACACCCCTGAGGGCCCAGTGTGGTCCCTCCTCCTGGGGAGTGGAGCCTTCTCTGTCATTTCTTGGCTGAGTGCGTCTGTGGGCTAAAGCCTTTCTGGAATGCTGAACCCAGGTTCTCCCTACAGAGAGACATTACCTCACTCATTCTCATTCCTCATTTGCTGTGGGACCCAGGGAACGTCTTGCACTTATCCCCAGGGCCACAAGGCTAATCAGAGAAATCTCTCTGAGATGTTGATTTGGAGGAGAGAGCTTGAAACAGGAGGCAGTCTTCCCCAAAGGGCACTGTGCATGGCCAAGTTCACCTGGGAGGGCCTT
The DNA here is from genome assembly GCA_963574415.1 of Tarsius wallacei. Lineage (NCBI taxonomy): Eukaryota > Metazoa > Chordata > Mammalia > Primates > Tarsiidae > Tarsius > Tarsius wallacei. The sequence goes on along the minus strand of CAUYQG010179960.1, from coordinate 5,642 downwards.
ACCTGAAAAGCCCACCTTTAGGAAGCCATGTACTTCTCTGCCTTGGTTGAACTGTCTATAGGTGCCAGGAATGCTGTGTGGGGCACAGTCAGGTCTGAAGGCCAGTTCCTCAGAGAAACCTCTTTTGATCCCTGAATTTAAATGAGCTCCTGGTTAGAGTCTTTCAGAGCAGCACCATATTCTCATGTGCCAGAGTACCCTTCTTTAGATACCACTTGATGTCTGTTTGCCCCACAAGTGTGAAAGGCTCTTTGGGAAGGAACTGGATCTTTTAGATTCACCATTATGTAGTTGGTGCCTGGCTTACAGGAGGGATGCAGTAGACATGAGCTGTATAAAGGAGTGAAGGGAAAGTTGAGTGAGAAAATGTAAGTAAACACTGATCTTATGAAGTGTTTCCAATAAATAGAAGAGAGTGTTCATGTATCTGCCATCCAGATTAATGAAATCTTAATATTTTGCTATATTTGATTTATATGTTTCTTAAAAATATAAAACATAGGACTTCTGGTTCTAGACAAGAGGGAGTAGACACATTGTTTCCAATCCCTTTCACTAAGGACTGTCAAAAACCCTGGACAGGGCCAGGTGTGGTGGGTCACACTTGTAATCCCAGTACTTCGGGAGACTGAAGGATTTTGAGACCAGCCTGGGCAACATAGCCAGATCCTGTCTCTATAAAAAACAAAATTAGCCTTATGTGGTGGTGTACACCTATAATTGTAGTTATTTAGGAGGCTTGGCAGATCACATGAGCCTAGGAGTTCAAGGTTACGGGGAGCCATAATTACACCACAACACTCCAGCCTGGGCAACAGAATGAGACTCCATAGGAAATAAATAAAAGAATAAAATACCTGGACATTATGTATAAAACAAACAAAAAAAAACTTCTGAATGTTGGAGAGAAGAAGGCAGACTGGTTGAGGTCCGCTTGACCTTAGGAATGACACTGCAGTGAGAGCTCCCTGGATTTTCTTTGCTCCCTTTATATCTCAGAGTGGGTGCTGGAGAAACTTACAACCCAATATGCCAATGGGTATAGACAAAAAAACCCTTTCCCCCCAAATAAGCCTGTTCTCTCTAACTAGAGGTCCTAGAAAGGGACAGCCAAGCTGAGCTGGGAAACTGCTGGCACAACTGGCTACTCCATGCATGACTACTCATGTTTCTGCTAGGGTTTGCACTAGCAACACGGATACCCACTTTCTGTATTTCTTCCCACATAACCTATCTCTTAGCAAGGGTTGCTCTACAAAATTTTAAAAAATTACTGCAGACTGGGTGGCTTAACAGCAGACATTTATTTCTCATGGTTCTGGAGGCTGAGAAGTCCAAGGTCAAGATGCTGGCCAATCAGGTGTCCGGTGAGAGTTTCCTGGTTTGCAGTTGGCCTCTTCTCCTTGTGTCCTTGCATGGTGGAGAAAGAGGAAGCAAGTGCTCTTGTGTCTCTTCATATAAGGGCACTAATCCTATTCATAAGGCCTCCACCCTCATGACCAAATCACCTCCCAAAGGCTCTACCTCCAAATACCATCACATTGTGGGTTAGGCTTCAACATATGAGTCAGAGGAAGACGTAAATTCTCAGTCTGTAGCAGCCTGGTTCCAGATTCAAAGACCCTTTGCACCCCGCTTTCTTTTTCTCTCCTCCTCTGAGACACAGCTCCTGGTACTTGAATGAACTAGCCTTGCTGAGGCCTGGTGCCCCTCACAGCCCCCTCCCTCCAAATCAAGACTCTCAGATTCCCTCACTTCCATCTTTTCCCCATGAACTTCTAGGCTTTGTCTCAGGAGCACCCAAGTGCCCCTCACCTTCCTGTCTCCTTGGCCCCATCCTGTTCATTTCTGGTGTGGGAACTTGGGAGCCCAGGATTTGGCCCTGAGCTTTTCTTAGTCCACAGATCCCACCCCATGGGTCTTATGTCTATCTGTCCCTCTAGATCCATGAACAGGCTTCTTGACTGGGCCCACTTCCCTGGGAGGGTGTGAGGAACGCGCATGCTGGATATAGGAATGGATTCTTCTGTTTCACTAGAGGGTATTGAACAGACTTTGTGTGTGAGTTCAGTGTAAGAGAGACCTGGGAAGGCAGGAAGGCTAACATGAACCTGAGGCTGCTGCTTGTGGCTGCGGGGCCAGGACTTGGGCCTTCCCGCCTGTTTACAGTCCGTCGCCAAGGTGTTTGCCCAGCCTCTGCTGGGGTCCTGCTGGAAGGCTTTCTTAAATAAAATTCTCATTTCTTTTCTAGCCCAATACACAAACCAAACAGTGGCCAATGCCACATTTATTTTTCTTGTGGACACATGAGCTCACTTTCTGAAGTTCTTTGGGAGGATGTCCCAGAGCCAGCTTTGTGCCAAGGTGACGGGGCCCCTTTGGGGCAAGGGCGGTGTGGTGGGATGGTGCTTGATCAGAACAAAGGGCAGAATCCATTGGGACCCCAGGATGCCACCCCCTTTGGATTGTCCCAAATAGTGGTCAGTTAATGCCATGGCTTTCTGCCTTCGGCCCTGCCCCAGGCAACTATAGACCATCTCCACCCAGCAGCCGGGGTGATTTTGAAAAATGAAAACTGCTCCCTGTGAGTCATTCCAAGCTGAAACTACCCCACCTGCATCCCACTTGGAATGAAACCCAAACCCCTCAGTGTGGCTTCTAAGCACTTGGCCATCAGGGACACCTGTGGGCCCCTTCTCAGTATAGTGCTTTTTATATAGAAAACAGAATGCCGAAGGTTACAAAGGAAACCAATTATTTTCAAGTACAGTTATTGAATACTTTAAAAGTTTGCGATATAGAATTATTTGTACTTCCTTGTTAATACTTGAACACGATCCAACAGCAGGTCTAATAGCTATTGTCATTTTGAATTTGTGATGAGCACAGGTGAGATTTTCAGCTGTGGGCAACAACTGTGATGTACATGGATCTGCAATTTCTGACAGTGATAGGTCCCAGGCACTGCTGACATTCCTGTGGGTTATTGTCTATGGTCATGATTGAAGGAAGTGCTACTTTTCAGATAGATATTGGTGAAAAGAAATAGGATACTTTTCTCCACCCTAGTTCCTAAGTCCCATCTGTGGACCTCTGGCAGTGCCCTCCCTGCACTTCCCTAAGCGAGCTGGCTCCCGATTTCATCTCGGATCTCTTGCTCCTCCTCCCTTCACAAGCTGCACTAGGTCACCTTTTTGTCCTTTGAATACCATAAGCTTGTCTCCAGCCCAGAACCTTTGCACCTGCTGTTCCCTCTACCGGGAGTGTTCTTCTCCACACTTTTTTCCAGGGGATTTTTAGGTCTCACCTCACATATCATCTCCATAGAGAAGTCTTCTAAAAAGAAACCATACCCTCCCTCTAATTGCATCCTTTCACACGGCACTGTTTATTTAATGTTCTTAGCCATAACTCCATCTGAAGTCATCTTTTATTTAGTTTACTTGTGTATTTTCTGTCTCCCACACTGGACTGGATGTTCTGTGTTAATAGTGGCTGTGTCTTGCCTGGTTCTCTACTAGAACAGTGCCTGGCTCACTGGGGCTTGTTAAATATTGGGCGAATGAAGGAATGAATGAGATGAAATATTTGAAATTAGGGCTTTTTTTAAAAAACATCATGATGTGTGTTTGCTGTACTCAAATTTAACTTAAGCCAATGGTTTAAACTTGAAGTACTGAAAGTCTAGCCTTAGGAGCTCTTTAGAAAGCATCTATCTTAACTCCCCTCCATCCTTACCATATACACAGGGACTCTCAGCACGATCAAATGACTCGGCGACAGTCTTGCATCCACAAAGTGGGGAAGGCCACTGGGCTAGGCCAGTTTCCCCTGGTTTTCACAGAATCCTCTCCTCAAGGACCTAGAGAGTATCTTGTCCTACCATCTGTTTCAGAGGTGAGGCAACAGGCTCCAAGAGGATAGTGACTCATTCAGGACAGCCCGGACCCTGGTCTGGGGCTACAGCTTTCCACTTCCCAGTATCACAGTGATTCATAAGCATTTTGGCATCAGATCCAGTCAGTTCTCAGAGCAGTGAGACTTATTATGTGCTTAAAGGGATAGACATTTCTGTCTGACTCTTTCTTGCATCTTGTTAGTATGGGCTGCACGTTCATTTGCTTATGCAACATGTTTATTGAGCACTTACTATGTGCTGCCTACAGGGGAACAGAGCTGATCCCTACCCCCCTGGAATTCATTCATGGTTGAGCCTAGAAGACCGAGTGAAATAAAGATGTGATAACAAATCGGGAAGGTTCCATGATGGTGAGGAGCAGGTTGCTGAGCTGCAGAACAGTGGTGAAGGTCTTCGTCCATCAGAACTTCTCTGGAAGAAGTGTCCTCCCTTCAGACCTCCCAGGCATCTCTTTGTGTGAGCTCCCCAGGGGCCAGGAGCAAGTCTTCTCCATCTGGGAGTCTCCAGAGTGGATAGATGGATGTTCCCTCCTCCTCAGCCTGGAAACCAGAACTGTGATTGACAGCAATGAGCATGAAGATATGAGGTTCCTCAACTGGGTGCGGTGGTTCACACTTGCAATCCCAGCACTTTGGGAGGCCAAGGCAAGAGGATCGCTTGAACCCAGGAGTTCGAGACCAGCCTGGGCAACACAATGAGACCCCTTTCACTATAAAAAAAGGAAATGAAGAAATAAAAGGAAATGAAATGATTCCTGGCCATACATATTTGCTTCCAGCATGAGCCCAGGCATGAGCAAACTGATTTTTGACAGAACTGGCAGGAGACAGACAGACTGTGAGAGGAGGAAGGGGTTCTCTGATGTTTGCTCGGTGAAACTTCAAATAATGACATTATTAGTTAATAGGCTAATTGTTCATGTGAGATCACTAGAGGGCCTGAATCAAAGAAGTTCTCAGAATGTCCAAAACTTGGAAGGCTGGAACGTCATCGTGAAGATAAAAGATTGTTGAGGTCTGCAAATATTTCTCAGTGACGCAGAAAGGTCTGTTGGGCAAAAGTGTGGCATTTTTATTTATTTAGCTCAGGCTCATTGCGTACTTTATTCTTTCATTAAAAAAATAGTCTGAGGGGGCTTGAGTGAAAGAGTTGATTATTCCACTGTTTGGCAATTTTTCTGTAGGAACTGTCCAAAAGCTATATAATAAATCAAGGCCCCCTTCCCACCGCCCCCCCCAGCAGAACTGACATTTACGAGGAGGCTGCTTGCCTCCTTGTGGAAAGTAGCTACTGCGTCTGGCAAGGATGGTGGTGCCCCAGCCTCACAGACAGTGGGAGATGAGGTTGCCTTGTGGGAGTACCTCTTGCCAAAGTCTTAACTCTTTCCAGGAGCAGAAGCCCTAGGCCATGGGGGATTCCTAGAGGAAAACTTGGAATCTCAACATGAAAAAAGCCCCAAGCTATAATAACGGGAAGACTTCTTTGAACTAGCCTAGTACTTGGTTATTCTGTTTTTTCTCTTCCTTCCTCCCTTCCTCCCTCCCTCCCTCTTTCTCTTTCTCTCTCTTTTTTCTTTCTCGTTCCTTCCCTTCCTCCTCCCCTCCCCCTTTTAGAGGGCTTTAGAGTTTCCCAGAGACACCTAATGAACTACAGATGATGAATGAGGCTAGCTGTTTCTGTGCTGACAGGAAATGGGATCATTGCCTCGGGGATCGTTGCCCTA
>CAUYQG010179956.1:0-19284 GCA_963574415.1 Tarsius wallacei | reverse complement strand
GAGGTGAGTGAATTGTCTGAGCCTGAGGGTTCGAGACCCGCCTGGGCAACTTGGCGAGACCTCATCTCTACAATAAATCAAAAAAATTAGCCGGGCGTGGTAGCGCACGCCTGTAGTTCCAGCTACTTGGAAGGCTGAGGCAGAAGGATCGCCAGAGCCCAGCAGGTCGAGGCTGCGGTGGCCGGGAGCGGCCACTGCACTCCAGTCTGGGCGACAGAGTGAGACTCCAACTCAAAAAAAAAAAAGGCAAAAATGGGTTGACTGACAGGGAACAAAGGAATGCAGAACAATGCATCTTTCAGATCCAAAACAGTGTAAACCTGGTGTTGAGGAGGAGTAATGTATAAGGGTTGGGAAAAGTAGGATGGATAGTTTCAATTCGCTTATTGACTTCTCTCAAGTCCTAGACTAGTTGGTAGTCAGAGGTTCCCAGTTTCTGTATCAACAAGAAAGGGGTGTTCCATGCTGATTGCCATGGTGTCAGGATATTAGCTTTTAAAAGTCTTTTGATATGAGGAGCAATTCCCCTTCATGTCTGCAAACTCATAGGGTACTGATGTACTTCAACCAGGGTGCCTGATGCCAATAGACTCACCACAACTGGGAGATGATGTTATGCCAATTCTGGTGGATTTATTTCCACCCAGACTGGAGGAATTCTTATTGTAGCTGTTGATGCAAACTTGACGAAGTATTCTCAGTGGAGGTGTTAGAAGAAGTTAGAAGGCACTTTACAGAAAGTGGAACAATTAAAATAATTTGATAGGCATTGGAAACAAACATTTCAGTTTTGTCAGGTGAAAACACAATGGTTGCTCTTAGCTTTTGAAGCACCCAGCCATGAGGGGGTATTGGCAGTCAGGGGCTATTAGGAATGAGTGGGCAACCCGTTTTTGACTCAAGTCAACCATCCAATTGGAAGTGAACTTGCAGTTTGTAATTGCACCTGTTGTCCCTTGAACAGAAATTTGCTCACTGGACATGGGTCCTAATGGTGATTTTAGGACTGAAAGCTCTGCCCTGGTATCCACTAAGAGTTGGACAGGGTGGCCCCCGATATCTGCTGTTACCATGGGTCCTTGGGGACCTAAGGAAAAGGAGCCCTGACCTCTTTAGTCAGAGTTATTTTAGCCTCTTCAGCAGCAGCAAAAACAGGGCTGGCTTAGAATTGTCCACTTTTGGACGACAGGGACAATTCTTTTTCCAATGACCAAATTCTTTTCAATGTACACATTGATTCTTAGCCAGCAGGTAACGTCCAGTCCCCTTCTGTCCCTTTATAATATCCCCCTTTGTTTGGCATGGTGGTCTTGAGTCAGTTTGGGAGACTTGGAGGGCAGTTACCAATATTTTTGCCTGACATTTGTCTGTTCTATCTGTCTCCTGTGTCACCTTTGTTTTTTAGCATCATAGTTATTAAAAACCTTTTGGGTTACTTCGAACAGCTGAGGGAAATTCATTCCTGTGAATGTCCTCAAACTTTTGTAACTTTTTTTAGATGTCAAGGGACCACCCAAGCCACAGAAACCAAATTGATAGCTTGAGCATATTTGGGTGCCAAGGGGTCAAACGGGGTATAGGTACAGAACACTCTTGAAGATACTGAAAAAATCTCCTGAGTGACTCCTCAGGACCCTGAAGAATCTCAGTAATTTTTGAAATATTGATAGGTTTCTGGGCTGCTAGCTAATAGAGTCCAGTGATAGGTATCTAATGCCATGGACCCTGCCCAGGTATTGGGATCCCACTCAGGATGAGAAAAGGGGAAAATTTTGTTTAAAATTTCTTGACTTTCTTCCTCTGTGCCAGTGGTTGAGACTAGGACCGACTTTCTAGCCTCAGCTCTACTGTGTTCTTGCTCCTCAGAGGTAAATAGGGTTAAAAGGAGCTGCTGACAATCATCCCAGGTGGAATGATGAGTGTGCATAATTGATTCTACCCGGGAGGTTAAAACCTGAGGTTTCTCCAAAAATGGCAGAATTTGAGTTTTCCAATTGTACAAATCAGAGGTAGAAAAAGGAATATACACCAGGAAAAATCACTCAGTCTGATCTGTCCCCTGAAGAGGGGGCACTTCCTGAAAGGGAAGGAGAGGGTCTGGATCCATTCAGGACCGGAGGCAAGAATCTAGAGACAGAGAGGATGGAGGGGAGGTGGAACAAATGGCAGTAAGCACTTAGAAGAGGCCAAAATAGGGGAAGACAGTGGGGCAGATGAACATGATGGGAAAGGACAAAGAGACTTGCAGACAAGTATATGGGAAGGGTCCTGAGTTATAAGAGAACATACCTTTAAACATAGAGGGGGGGTTTTGGCTAAATTCAACCATCGGTCAATATAGGAAAATTCATCAGGGTGACCAGAAGTCCCTGTGATGAACTTCTAGACAGACTGAGTGATGCAAAGGTCCAGAAACCCAGTGGAGAGCCATCCAACATTAAATGAAGGCCAGTCAATTTCACAGAGGGTCCAGAGCCTGCCTTTTGAGAGGCAGAGACCATAGTCCTCACTAAATTCACAGAAAAATTCTTTATCATACAGTCCAGAGGACTGAGGATTGAGAAGCCTGTGACCATATATTGTCAGACCAGTGAGAAAACCAAAACTGAAATAAAAAACTGAACTGAGACTCTATTCAGCCAATGTCTTGGCCTAATGAATAGTGTTCAAGGGACAATCTTATCAGGCTGTGATTCCCTTAAATAGAATTGTGGCCACAAACAGAACAGATTCTTACCTCCTAGGAGAATGCAGATAGACTCAGGTATTTTTGAGGCAATGAGAAGCCAGTGGTCATTCTAACTCCCTCCGGGCTGGGTGAGAGGTTATGGGACTCTGGAACATCTCAGGGGACGCCTCCCCTAAAACTTCTTCACCAAGCTGGGGAGACCCAGAGTGAGGCTGCTTCCCAAGTTTGGTGATCTCGCTGGGGCCTCCAAATGTTGTATTTGCACCACAAGTAAGGAGCTGCCAACACATTGAGAGTCAAATATTGAGTCCTTTATTGCCGGTGGTAAAGTGCAGATGCATGCCAGAAAGAAACTCTTGACCCCTAATGAAGCAAGCAAGGGTTTATAAAGGCAACTGCAAGGATACATAGCAACTTAGCAACCATAAACTAGCAACTTAGCAACCATAAACTAGTAACTTAGCAACCATAAACTAGCAACTTTGCAACCAAAATGGGAACTTTTGATCGTTAGGGAGTTTCAGTTAACTTTATGTCCTGGGCACAGCCGGTGACTGGAAAATCCCTGGAGTGCTGCCAACAAGATGTGGTATACTGTTTACTGGAACAGTTAGGGCAGTTACATGGAGACAAGATGGAAGAACTACTATACTATGGAGTCACCTTGGTTAGGTCACTAATAACCATTTCAATCATCCTAAGTGAAATGATGCAGAAACAGAAAACCAAATACCACATGCTCTCACTTATATGCCAGATCTAAATGCCCATAAAAATAGAAATAATAAATGCTGGGAACACCAATAAGGGGGGAGGCTGTGATGGGGGTTAAGGTTCAGAAATTACCTATTAGGTATAATGTTTATATCCAACGTATCTGGAGAATAGGTCATATATGACCCCACCCCCACCACTACCCAGTATGTCCATGTAGCAAACATGCATGTGTACTCCCTGCATCTAAAATAAAAATGGTGGGGGCTGGGGGGTATTATAGTAAAGGATTTAAGACTAGCCTTTCTAAGATTTACTCCAAATTAGTGAGATATTACATCATATTTTCAAGGGTGATTTGCATTGTCTACAAGTACCTCAGCCAAAACATTCCTAAGCCGTATACTAGCTCTCTTATGTTGGACAAACAATTTAATCTCTCTGAATTTTTCTCTTCATCTATACTAGGGTAAATACTGTTCTAGGACATATATGAGAATTAAATAAGTATAAATGAATGTTTACAGTCCTAGAAAGTTATAAAATATATAGTAAATAATCAACAAATTTTACTTTATTATCTAATCATTTATTCTTTTATCCTTCCACTAAACATATATAGGCCATCAAAAGTTTGAACAGCATAGAGTACAAGGTAGAGGAAAGATTTTAGTGCCAATTATGCTTACTTTAATTAGAGATTGTACATTAGTAGTTATGTTATGCATAATTACCTAAATTATCTAATCATTAGTTTTCAAATATATAAACAATATAAGCATAAATATATAAAAAATAACTATCATTATAAGAACAAATATATATAATATATATAAATAAAACATACAGCAAGTAAAAAATGGTAGATACTCAACAAATATTAGTTTTCTCATCTTTTGTTGTCTCTTATTAGATACTGTGATAGGTGAAATGGAGAAAAAAATTAAATAAATTACTTATAGCCTTCTTCATGTAGTTAACATTGTCCTATTGGGAAATAATATATACAAATGATTTGAATATGTATACATTCTCTAATAAAGAAGACATAACACAGGTGAAAATGAAGCATTATAAGTAGCCAAAAGATGTACTAACTAAAGCTAAGGGAAGGGAACTGGCACTGAATTTCAGAATATATATATATATTTCAAAGTTACTGTTTATCCTATTATTTATAACCATGTTTTTTCTATATTGCCTTTTGAACAAAGCAATTATGCTTTATGAAACTCTGATTGATTTTTAAAAAGACTGTTAATTTAATATGGTGAATGATATTGCTTTACTGAAAATAAATTGACAAGTTTAGAATTTAATCATAGAACATGTATTTGATTATTCTACATTTCATTATCAATTTCTTTTTGTTATTGTCAAATAAAATTTATCTTTATTTCAATTATACCAATTAGCATTAACTTTCTCTTACTCTTCCCAGTTTCTAGTAACCACTATTGTACTTTCTACCTCCATAAGATCAACTTCTAAGCTCCCACATGTGAGTGAGAACATGTGATTTTTTTCTTTCTGGGCCTGCCTTGTTTTTCATAACATGATGACCTCCAGTTTTGTGAATGCTGCTGCAACTGACAGAATTGCATTCTTTTTTATGGACAAATAATATCCCATTGTATACATACACAGTATTTTCTTATCCATTCATCAATTAATGGACATCTAGGTTGATTGCATATTTTGGCTACTGTGAACAGTTCTGACATAAACTTGGGAGTACAGATATATTTTCAGTATATGGATTGCCCCCTTTCTTGGATATATATTCATTAATGAAATTACTGGATTATATGGTAGTTCTATTTTTAGTTTTTTGAGGAGGAACCATATTGCTTCTCACAATGGCAGCACTACTTTACATTCTCACCAAGAGTGTACAAGATGTCTGCCTTCTCTGCATCTTTGTCAGCATCTGTCATTTTTGTGTGTTTTGATATAGCCATTTTAACCAAGGTGAGATGATATTTTATTGCTGTTTTGATTTGCATTGTCCTAATATTAGTAATGTTGAACATGTTTTCATAAATCTATTGGCTATTTATATGTCTTCTCTTGAGAGATGTCTTTTCAGATTGTCCAGTTTTAAATTGAATTTTTTTATGTTAAGTTTTTTTAAAGCTTCTTATATATTAATCCCTTGTCAGATTAATAGTTTGTAATTTTGTTTCTATTATGTAGACTGTCTCTTCACTCAGTTGATTGTTTTCCATGCTGTACAAAAGCTTTTTAGCTTTATGTGGCTGCATTTATCTACTTTTACTTGTGTTGCCTGTGTTTTTGAGGACTTACCCCCAAAAAACTTTGCCCTTACCAAGACCTGAAGTGTTTCCTCAATGAGAAAGAGAAGAGTCAAGATTTATTCTTCAGCATATGGATACACAATCAACAACAAAAATTAATAACATTTCTGTACATCAACAGTGAAGCATCTAAAAAAGAAAGCAAAAAAGCAGTTTTATTTACAATAGCAATACAAATATTAAATGTCTAGAAATAAATTCAATCAAAAAAGTGAAAAATATCTGCAATGAAACTATAAATCACTGATTTAAAAAAAGTGAAAAAGATACCAAAAAATGAAAAGATATCACGTATTTATTCGTTGGAAGCATTAATATTATTAATATGTTCATACTACCCAAAATGTTTTACAGATTCAATGCAATCAATATCAAAGTACAAATGAAATTCTTCATAGAAATATTTTAAAAATCCTAAAATTTGTATGGATTCACAAAAGGTCCTGAATAGCCAAAGAAATCCTGAGCAAAAAGAACAAAGCTAAAAGTATCACACAATTGAACTTCAAAATTTACTGCAAAGCTACAGTAACCAAAACATCATGATACTACCATAAAAACAGACACATGGACCAATGGAACAGAATTAATGACTCAGAAATAAATTTACCCATTTACAGCCAACTCATGTTCAACAAAGACACTAAAAAACACGCACTTAAGAAGGACAGTCTCTACAAACTCTCATTTTTAAAGACTTAAGAGAATTGTGGCAGCAAGTAGAGGGACTACAATTTCATAGTATAAAGCAGTCTTTGGAAATGAGCTCATGATTTCCAGTCCTACTCCCCTACCCCTTGGAAGTTTACTAATTTGTGTCGTAAGGTGTTGATTTGTCTTAGTTATCTTGGATAATAGAGAAACCAGTAAAATTTTTGTCAGGAAAGATGAAATAACAAGTTTAATACTTGAACGGTCTAGGATACAGGTACAACTTTTTCCATAGATTTTTGATAAATTGTAGGGATGAATGGAATTCTTGGAGAGCTAAAAAAGATCCCTCTGATGAAAGAGTAAAGTCTCCACAGCCTTGTCTTGCACCTACTAGTGAAAGGAGTTCGAAAAACAGAAGGGTCAAGAGAAAAAAGCAGACAGAGATTATTAACAAATTGATTTTGTGCATCTGCAACTGCTTTCCATCTAGGGATACCAACACAGTAAAAAATCTTGGGACATGGTTTATAAAAATCCATCTCTTAAATATGAATATGAGAGACCTTGTCAAATTCTTTGTTATCATTGGTATAAAATATTTATTTTGTGTATTTCCATGTAGTATAGCATAACCTCATTATTTTGTACCTCACATATTTAAAATTAAAAATTAAAAAAAATAAAGTTATACAAAAAAGGAAGTAAGGGTAGCTTGAATATACTTATTCTTATAACACATTCAGGTTCTAGTCTAGTTTATGTTAATCTTTTACTTTTTCAACTCTCTTTATGATTATATCCCCAACTGATTCCTTGTTTAATGGTCTAGAGATTGTAAAAGTCCTTTTTTTGTTATTTTTCAAAATAAAATGTACTAAATTATTTGACTATTTTTTTCAGAACACTCTCTTCACTCTTCAATTTTAAACCTTGAAATTAATCAAAATGAGTAAGAAGGTGCTCTAAACCAGAATATAAGAAAAACTCATTATTTCTGTCTAACATCTGGATTTCATATTGAATATTTGGATAATAATTTTACTGAGTTGATCAACTCTTCATTATTATTTCATATTGATGTGTGTTAGGGGAAAAGAACTAGAGGAAGAAATGGATGAAAGACACAGGGCTAACCGAAGCTGGGTTTACCACTATTCATTAGACTTTACCAGTAGGTCTTGCTGTCTTTAAATGTCTACTTGCAGGATAGCCAGAAAATAATTGGAATATATGTTATCTTAACATAAAAAAGAAATTGATAAATATTTTTGAATGACAATAAAAAGTTTTCAGTTAGTAAATAAGAGACTCTGGTAGAATGTTTCTATGTAGTAGTGACATAAGTACTCAGGAATATATGTAAGACTGAGTAAATTGACTCTTTCTATTAAAAGTAGCTGAATAAAATAGTTCCCTGCATCTTAGTATCTTAGAGATAACATTGCTGGCAAGGAGAAATCTGATCTTAACAAAGAGCAGAGTGGGCAGGTGTAGCATGAAATGTCACTAACTATGAAAAGGAACCAGGCAATACTGAGTTGTACACAATAGGATAAAATGAGTGTTCATAATCAATTGATCATCAAATTGTTTTTGAAGGTAACTTCAAATTTTATTCAATATTATATTTAAATAATGTGTTAATATTAAAATATTTTAAATTGATATCTTTTCCATACTTAATTTTTATTTCTAAGTCACAGATTAAGTGATCAAATACTGCACATTTTATAGTCAATTTTGATGAAATAGTGTTTTTAAAATATACCATACATTATGCAAAAGTTGTGGTTATCTTTCAATGTAAGAATTGAAAGCATTTTATTTAAGTGGTAAAACTATGTTAACTTGCTATTTGTTGTTTTTTTAACTTATTTTAAAGCTGTGGGGAAAATTAATTTTAAATTAATATTTAATATTTATATTGGAACTATTTGAAGATCTTTTGCTGATTAAGTAACAAGCTTAATTCTACTGCTTCTATACAAGCTTTTATGTAAAAACAGATAAAACCAATGTGTTTTTTTTCTAATCATAGGAATTTATTCAACTTCCTGTACCTTCATACAGTAAAATATTATGCCCCAAATGAAATAATGTGTTAGAAAAATATATAATGACACCCATTCTTTGTTCTAACAAGAGTTTATTAAGCACCTATTATATGCCAAAAAAAAAAAAAGAATGCCAAAATCTCTCCCTTCCTCTTTGTTTCCTTCCTTTTTTTCTTATTTTGAGAGTCAAGAGGCTGAGTGAATCCCAAACAGAATAAATCTAAAGAGTTTAGATTTTAATTTTAAAGTTGAGAAAACTAAAAGACAAAGACAATATCTTAAAAGCAGCCAGAGGAAAAAATAATGCATTCCCCATAGGAGAACAACAGTTTGAATGATTGCATATTTTTCATCAGAAACTGTGGAGTTCAGAAAGATGTGGCTTAACGTTTTAAACAGTTAAAAGAACTGTAAACTCATAATTCTATATTCAGTAATAATATTATTTTAAAATGAAAGTAGAGCAATGATATTCTCAAACTTTAAAAATATTGAAATAATTTATAGATGGTAGGTTTACTCTTTAAAAAATTACTAAAGAAAGTCTTTCAGACTAAGGGCAATGACACTAGGAAAAAATAAGAACAAAATTGGTTAATATCCTGGTAAATATGATCAACTGTTCTTTTATTCTTAGCCTTTTTAAAATCTATTGATGGTTGAAAGTAAAAGTTACAGTTTTTGCTGGAGTTTTCCATGTGTATGTAATATATAAGACAGCTATAGGATCATGGACCTCATATTTTTATATTATAGGTTTTTACATTGTAATTGAAGTGGCAAAATATCAATGCTTAGTAGACTGTGAAAGGTTCAGTATGTACTCTGTAATCTCTAGAGAAACTTCAAGAAAAAATAATAGTAAAGATGTAGTCAAAATAACAATAGATAAATTGAAACAGAATACTAGATAAAAACATTCAAATAAACCCCAAAGGGAGAAAGGAATAACTAAACCAAAGAGACAAAAACAAACAAACAAAAATGTGATATGATATATCTAAATCCACACATATCAATAATTACATTAAATGACAATATCTTAAACACACTAAGGCAGAGATTACAAAAATGGAAAAAAAGAGCCTACCTATATGCTATCTACAAATAATTTATTTCAAATAAATACTGCAGATAGATTAAAAGAACTATCTAGAAAGAAAAATTAACTTGTGCAAAAGCCCTAAAACTGAAATAAACTTATCATGTTGAATAATATGTTGTCAAGTATGTTTATGATTGATGTAAGAAAACAGAGCTTATATACAAACATTTTAAAGATGAGTAATTCTAAGTTATGTGATTCAAAACTGTTTTTATTTTTCTGGGACCTACCCGCATTTTTCACATTTAAAAATGAGTATTAGCAGGGCTTGGTGGCTCAGCTTGTAATCCCGTGCTTTGGGAGACTGAGGTGAGTGGATTGCCTGAGCCCGGTGGGTTTGAGACCCGCCTGGGCAACTTGGCGAGACCTCATCTCTACAATAAAAAAAAAAAAAAAAAAAAAAAATTAGCCGGGCCTGGTAGCGTGCACCTGTAGTTTCAGCTATTTGGAAGGCTGAGGTGGAAGGATCGCTGGAGCCCAGCAGGTCAAGCCTGCGGTGGCCGGGAGCGGCCACTGCACTCCAGGCTGGGTGACAGAGTGAGACTCCAATTCAAAAAATAAATAAATAATAAAAAATAAAAATGAGTATTTACTGAATTACTTCTGAAACATTCTAAATAAATGCTAATGAAAAAATAAAGATAGCAAAGCATTAACTAAGACATTGGGAGATAAAACGGAAGCAAAAGCATTATTTTGTGGTTACTGAAAAGGTTTTCGTAAACAACTAGGTAAGTTGGGGTAGGGAAGTGGGGATGACTAAAATTTGTATTTTAAAAGATGCCAACATTCTACATATAAATTAAGAATTCATGAGAGAAGTAAGTTACACCTGGAACAGATAAATAAACTCAATTTACAAAATAGTGAGGGATTTTTTTTACTGAGAAGCTTCCAGTTAGTAATAATTACGTGGAAGCTAAAAGTTTACGTGTAAATTTCAAAAATGTTGGAGCTAGAAATATAGATTGGGGAATATCAGCAGATAAATGGAGTGCGACTTTAAAGGGCATAATTTAAAAATCTGTTTATGGAAAGCTAATTTGTTTAAATGGTTGAGTATACATCACAGAGTTCTGCACCCTGAAGCAGTGGCACGTGGAGATTTATTACTTGCATTAAGTGAGGAGGGTTGACATTATATCCTAAGGGCAGTGATGTTAATATGCATATTTATAAGAACAAGTACTTCTCGCTCTATATTTTACCACTTAAATACACCTCTGATTGCTACAGTAATTTAACCTTCACCTAATTTTGCTAAATTACTTGTAAACATCAGCTACTAAAAGTTAATTGAAGAAAATGTAATTGGATATTTTGAATATAACCTTACTACACAATTAAGCAATTCTTTGTGACTGATAGTTTTAATGAGACATCAAAGTAAAAGCTTAGAAAATATATATTACTGCCTTTGATTATTGGGTTCAAATTAAGCTAATCCTTCTGGGCAAATGATTTTATGCTTTTTAGTCAAGAAATATTTATAAAGTACCTGCAAGGAAGACAATCATCATTCACTGGTCAAAATCAATGGCAGTATTAAGGACAGTTAATTAAATATGGAAGAGAGAAGATAATTGCTTAGATCAGGAAATACTGATTTTACTTTATTTTGTAATATTGTACAGGATAAGACAAGTGAAGGAATGAGCTAAGAGTAAAGGCCAGCAATGGAGGAATATATAGCCAAGACAGAAAAATACAATCAATGAAGGTGCTATGTTTTAAGTTTTATGTTTGAGCAATTGAAAGTAAATGCCTGGTACCAAACTTTAGACACAGAGAAACACCCATTCCAATTCGCATCCATGAGTTCAAATCTAAATGATGCTTGCAGTAGGACCTACAATGATGTAAAACACAAAATAATTAGTTTTGAGCTGAACCAAATGTTTATTTCTGGTAACATATATGAAAGATGGTTTCATTAACTCACAATAATAGACTATTAAAAGCATCTTTTATATTATTTGCTGATGGTATGTTAACACATTTGGTAAACAAACATATCTCTGTATAATTGGCTATTATACAGAGATTATGATGTGATTAATTATAAAACCAAATATTTTCTTTTTGATTTAAATATTTCTATATTTAAAAAAATTGTCCAAGTGAAACCTTCATGAATTATACTAATATACATATTGTTAAATATAAATGAGTGTCTTTTAATTGAAAGTTGCAGCTGGTTTGTCACCATAAATTTTTCTCTATTAAATTTGCCTCAGGTTATTAATAAAGGCACTTAAAAAAAGAAAGAGAATATGTGCACTTACCACGAGAAAAAAAAAAGATGGAATAAAAAAAATCACACTTTCTATGTGTAAACAAAACTCTAACTAGTAATTTAGCCAAAATGTTTCTTAAGAACCTGTGTTGCAAAGCTTTATAATCAAAACCCAGGCTCAGAATTCTCTTTTGTAATTCTAAACAACTGAATAAAAGAGAAATTTGCTATAGATTGTGAAGGAGAAATATTATATACCTAGAATTTTATATCAGGCAATTGTCTTTTCTGTATGAGAGCAATAGATTGATACTCTTGGATATGAACTGGCTTACTTATCCTTTTAAGTAATGTCATTCAGCAGAATGAGTGATTAATTAGAAAAGAAAATCTAGCTTGTGAAAGTTATAATATAAAATATCTGGTACTCAAAGCATTAGCAAATGCTGCCAGGTAGAAATGGTAAATCATAGACAAAGCAAGGAATTGAATTTCAACTCTGTGATTTTGAACAAATTACTTCACTTAATTTTATGATTTATGATATCAGTAGGTATATTTGTACCACATTCTTCTAAGTCTTATTTGCATGTGAAAGAGACTTTTACAATTCTATGGAAGATAATTACAAGTACCTATCACAAGAAATAGTAGTCACTGTTTTAAGTAATTTATCATATTCATTTATTTAGCTCTGGTGACAATACTGTAAGGTAGATAGTATTGCTATTGACTATTTTGTAGATAATAAAACTCTGGTAAAATAAAATTTTTTTTCCCAAGCACACAAGGCATGAAAGTAGCAGAGCTGGTATTCAAGTCCACACACTCCTCTGGATTGTGAGCTTTGAAATTTTATCCAATTAGAAATTGTCAGTACTGAGTTAGGAATTTGCAAATTATAAAGCAGAAAAAAAATAACCTTTAAAATAAACAATTTGCTGTTTTTTAAACATAGATTTTACACATTTGTTTTCTTCCTTATAAAAGAAATATTTGTAGCTAGCATAGTATAAACCTTTCTTTATTCATTAAACTACGACATCTAAGGTAAACTAATAAAACAATTATACCTCAATTTTATGAAAAACTAAACCTTGCCTCCCTAAGCTTTGGCATCTGTCAAAATCTGACTCCAAATCACTTCTAATTTTCTTCTCTCTATAGTACAGTAGAAGCAGGCCTCTCTCCTTTTTCATGTTTCTCAATGCAGTAGGTAGAATTCTAAATTGACCACCAATACTCTCACACTCTGATGTAAAAGGTTTGTATAATCTTCTCCTCTTAAGTTTGAGAGAGAACTGTGAACATTAGGATATTGGTCTTATACTTTGGTAACATAAAACAATTGTGTAGGAATTTATGCAGGCATAATTAAGATCCATAAATTAAGTTTAGGTTAATCAAAAGAGAGATTATCCACTAGGTTTGACCTAATCAGGTAAGCTCTTAAAATCAGCTAAGGAAAGAGACAGGGATGCTTGAAGTGACAGAAATTCTTTCACTGCCTTTGAATACATAAAGCACCATGTTTTGAAAGGGCTATGTAAAGTTAGAGTCCATGGGCAGAGTTTCTAGGATCTGAGAATGAGCCCCAGCCAACACCCTGCTAGACAGTTGTTCACTTCAGACTTTCTGCTGCAAGAAATTGAACTCTGAAAACAACCTGGATGAGCTTAAAAACAATTATTTTTCTAGTCCTCCCGATGAGAATACTGACATGTTGATGTCAACTTTATAAAACTCTGAATGAGGACCAAGTTAAAGCATGCTCAGATGAATAGAAATTGTATAATAATAAAATTTTGTTTTTTAAAGTGACTAAGTTTGTGGGAATTTGTTATTCAGCAATAGAAAATTAATACGTCCTTTATTTTGCATATAACTTTATCTTGAAGCCTTTTTATAAATCTGTTTCTTTATATTAGTTATTGTTACCAACTATATAAAAAAAGGTCTGTTTTATAGCTACAGTTAAATTTCTCCACTACTCACTCACTTTAAAGCTTTTCCTGATAATTTCAAATCACAGGTCTTCTATGATCTTATATCTGACTCTGACCTGAATAATTTTATTATTTAATGTTAGGCATATTACATACTTTTTCTAGTGAAATATTTAGAAAAATATTTTATTTTATATGAATACTATTGTCAAGTACTCTTAATTCCTTATGTGAGTAAAGTTGATGTTTACCTTGTATTTTAATAACATAAGCATTTTCTCATATTGTTTTTTAGTGTAATATTCACTGTATAAAATGAGAATAAAAGCCAAAATGAGAATTGCAAAATATATTTTATAAGTTGTCTGTGATAAAATAAAATCATGTATAACATGTCAATATATTTTAAAAATTGCATAGGGATATGTGTTTGCATGCACATGCATAAAAGAGATCTCTGCATGGTCTCATTAAATGTAAATGATAGATATGGATGTAATGAGATTTCAGATGATGCTTATTTTCTTCCTAATGATAGTATGTGCAATTCAAATTCCCTACAGTAAATTATATATTATTTCACATTAAAAGAAAAGATATATTCCTTGTAATAAACATAAAGGGAGAATTATGAGGAAACATATACTAAAATATTGATAGTGATTTTTTTTTATTTCTGGGGAAATAGTGTTAGTTTCTATTTTTATTATTGCAATTTTAAGTTATAATTTGAATATATGCTCTATGAAAACAATGTAAATAACATAGAGTGCATGGTGTAAATATTAAAAACATTTGTATTAATACTTCTAATTCTGCACATAGTTTAAGGAGATTCTTCTCACTAAATAAAACATTCATTTTTTAATAGTTTGTCCTATAAACATAGTAGTAAGGGAAAGAAAGACAAGCAGCCTGTACACTAAGAAGTAGGGGCATAATTTGGTAATATTTTGACATCTTTAAAATGGGTGTCCTTTTTATCCATCTATGTAGAATGAGAAGAAAGGAAAGCAAAGAAACTTTTATCTAAAGTGTGCAATTTAGTGTATTTTGACATATGTATATACCTATAAAATCATTGCTGTGATTAAGGTGCTGAATATTTCCATCACTCCTCCCCTGAATATTTATTTATACCACTTTGCTGTCCATTTCACACTGTTTACTGCCTCATTACATGAAGGAGGTCAGAAAAAAATTGGAAGTTATTTATAAAAAATTGTGCATTTGTTCTATGTTTAAACTTCAGTCACCTTCAAAGTACATTCTATGTATGCAATTCATCTATCAAGACATTTTGTCCACTACACAAAACAGTTTTTGAATTCATCAATTTTGATAATGCTTCTTAGTGCGTCTGCCATTTTTTGTTTCACCTTTTCTACATCAGCAAAGTATTTCCCTTTGAGGACTGTTTTCATGGGGGAAACAATAAAAAATCACTCAGGGTGAATCAAGTGAATGAGGGGGAATGAGGGTGATGCCATTTTTGGTTTAAAACTGTTGAACACTCAGCATTGTCAATCACCCATCATGAAATGGGTAAACACGTTGAAAGACTCTCCCAAAAAATATTCAATGAAGTCAAACAGTCTCTCACAATGCTAGCTGGTACACTGATGCTGATGGCTTCCTAGAACACTTACCTAGAGGGAGAAACCTGTACTACAAGGGACTCACCCTCCAAAAAATATTTGAGGGTTTTTTTTTTGTTGCCCCTCATAGACTGGTTTCCTTTTTTCTAACGTGTGCATGCACACACACACACACACACACACACACAGACACACACAGAGACATGTACATATACATATAGAGGTTGGTTAATGAGTATAAACATACAGTTAGGAGGAATAAGTTCTAATTTTGGTAGAAAAGTAGGATGACTGTAATGAACAGCATTGCACTGTTTATTTCAAAATAATTAGAAGAGAGATGTGTACTATGTGTTGGGACCTGGAATGTTCCCAACACATAGAAATGATAAATGCTTGAGGTGATGGCTACCCTAAGTACTCTGACTTGATCATGGTATATTCAATGCATGTAACTGAATAGTAAATATGCCCCATAAATATGTATACATGTTGTGTAGCAATAAATAACTGAAAAAATAATGAGTAACATTTTTATAGTTTCTCACACACTATTATTTTTGGATTATATCCTCCTTTTTGTGAATGCAATATAGAAAGTCTCTATTTGGTTATATTCTTCCTAAGAATGTTGATTTTTTCTCTTAATAGGTAATAATTTGATTAGATCCAAATTTAGAACACTTTATTACATCTTGTAGGTCACAGGTCAAATTTTAGTTCAGTATTTTAGCATTCACTGCAAGCTACCTTGAGTCTGCATCACGCATGCATGGTGCAGGAGTCAGTCAGAGACTTGAGTAGAGTTTTTACTCAAAATCCGTGGTTCCTCATCTGTGACTTTCTCTTTTCCAGGATTCTTCCCTCAGTTTTTAGAAGTCTGGTTGCCTTAAAATAGAAAAAAGGAATCTAGATGTCTGCCATTATTCAGGCCAGAAAATCTACAGGTTTTCTGTAAGAGTTATAGTCACTTCATACATAGAAAATGTTGGCCTACCTTCAAATGGAAGAGAAAAAAAAAAAAAGATATAACTCACAGAGTATCATATTTTTAAAAAACAATTGTCAACTCAGCTGGAGAATCTACCTGCATTTGATCACCTTTCATTGCCTTCTAGCCTTTTTTTGTTGTTGTTTTTTGGTTTTTTTGTAGCTTGTCTGGAGTTTATTATTGCTGTTGTGGAAGGGCTGAGCCCAGTAGGAACTGATTGACCTTACTGAAAGTGATAATCTTTATACTCATTTTTAAGATTCTTTCTTCTTGCATAACTCTGTGCAGGGAACAGCAGGATTGGGCTGACCTGGGTCTCCCACTTTCTCCCCAATGGATGATGTATGTCATCTATATTAGGTAATATTAACATATATCTGCATATAATGTTTTACAGTTTGCATAGTTTTTATAGATATGGGACAAGGAGTTTTTAATTGTAACTCACAACATTTCTTTATAAAACTGTATCCCCAAAACTTTATATCTTGCTCAAACTAAAGTTCTTAGAAGAGTTGTAATTTGAACATATTCAGATACTCAGGAGATAGCAAAGTTCGAATCATGTCATTTTCCTCATATTTTATTTCCGTTATATAAAACTAATAATAGGTTAATAAATGGCTAATTGCATTAAAGTTTAATAATGCTAAATGTTAATTACAAATGTAAAATTATATAATTTTCAAATTTCACTTAAGCTCTGCAAATATATTCAGTGAGTGACAATATGTTCTGTAGAATCATCAACAGAAAATTCAAAATTGCTTTCATAGTACTCAAGGAGAATTTAATATCTATGTGTAATCTGTATATTGCCATTTTATTCTTTAGAAATGTCATACGCTTGCTAATTTCAGATAAAGCAGACTCTCAATTTGTTTGGAAGGAAAAGTATAAGTTGTCAGTTTTCATGGTGATTGATTGAATAGCACAAATTAAAGGACATTTCTTTCTTAATCAGTTACTTGAGATAGATTAATCAAAGATGAATAAGTAAGCCAAATAAGTTTGCTACATTTACTACTATATGTCATGAAAAAAATATATATTGCTATCATTAAAAAAATACTAATTCAGATCCCAACATGCTTATGGAACATTTAATATTTTATAAACAATTCTTAAGTGATGCAAAGAGACAACCCCTTAAAAACTGACAATGAGAGATTTCCTGACCTTTGACTATTCAAATAAGAAAGTAACATTTAACAGCGAAATTTGGTAAATTCTAAAATCATAGACTTTTATAGTAAGTTTTAATAAAAGCCTAAGGATTTCTCCCAATTAAGTTGTCAGAGCATTGATTAAAGCCAAGCTTTTCTGTAGAAGCAGGAAAAATGTAGGCCATATTTTCATACTAATGTTCACAGAGGGAAAGTTAAAGGCATCCAGGTAAAATAAAATAGCCTAAAATAAAAAGAGGAGCCTATGTAGAACAGCATCAATGTGTAATCAGAAGTGCAAAGAAAATCTATTTTTATCATTTAAATTTTTATATAACTGGATAATGAGAAATAAAACAAATTTAATAATAACTTATGTATATGAAGTACTATGTATCAGGCTTCATGTGTCTTGTCTCTTTCAACACTAATGGTGATCCTTTTAAATATTTTTATTTTTATGACAGTTTAATAGCTCAGCGTAAATAAATAAGTTAGATTTCTGCTGTCTACGGTGCTATTGTATTTATTTTTAGTTCGGATTATATTGGCTAATTAGGCTCTTAAATATAGATTATCATATAGTTTAATATGAACATTAAACAGTAAGCTCAACTTTTAAAAGAACTTTCATATCAGTGAATGTGACCAACTGGTTAAGATAATATTTAGTGTTGTTATTTAAATTCATCATTTCCTCCTTTGCTCCTGAGCTCAATGACATTCAAACTCGTTTTAAAAATACATTAAAAGATACATAAAATCTAATATAGTAGGTTACTAAAATGTATAAGAAAATCTTGAAATATGACTCTAATAAAATATGACTGGCCATTCACAGAATAAGCTAAATGGTGAATTATAGAGCACAGGTAATGGCTAAAGTCATCAAAGAACTGTGCAGGACAGGCAATTAAAAGTTCATTGGAGAGAAGATGGCGGCGGGACAGCCTGGTCTGTGAGATGCTCCGCAGGGGAGAACACGGAGGGCCTCTGGCTGTCTCTCCGGGGGCTGCGGATCCCATCGTTGGCAGCCCACTGTTCACACGGAACTTGGCCATCACTACCGCTGAGACATCACGCCGGTCTGGACAGCCTGAAGCTGCGGACAGAGCAGCTATCACCGCAGCCGCCACCTCAGTAGTGGCCATTGCAGATTGCCCCTCCCATGCCTGAGGTGATCCACGATTTCAGACTCTGAAGCTTCTCCAGGCGGGATCTGCTGAGAGCGCTGCTGATTCCACTGCCACTGTGACATCCAGCCAGGCCGTGGGCCTGAGGCAGGATCCTATCTCCAGTTTTTCTTTGGTTCTGCGGGCCAACTCTCAGTCGGCTCACTCCCCATCTGGGGCGGAGCAGCTGAGACAAAAGACCATAAAAGGCGACAATCTGGAGCAGTGAGATAGCACCACCTGCTGGCGACTCAAGGCAACAACACCGAATCGGGCAACAACAAAAAAAGACAGACCAGATTTGGCTAGTGAACTGGCTACAGCACCAAACTGCCCTTCACGGCAGGCCAGGGGCAACTGGCTGTAACTGTAAACAAACTCACCAGCCTCAGAAGACAGCTAGAAATCAGAGCTGAAAGGACATTGGACTTAAACGAAAAGTCTCAGAGTGGGCTTGATTGGTTCTGTTAGTTTAATGACTTGATTCTATTCCTACTGGGTTTTTTTTTGTCTGTTTGTTTGTTTGTTTTCTTATTTGTTTTTTCTTTTTCTTGTTTTCTTTTTTTTCTTGTTTTCTTGTTTTCTCTTTTTTCCATTTCATTTTTCCTTTTCTTCTCTTCTCTCCTCTCTGTAAACCACAT
>CAUYQG010179952.1:0-11517 GCA_963574415.1 Tarsius wallacei | reverse complement strand
TTTTTAAGCTTCTTTTCTATGTTTTTGACTGTTTGGGTTAGTTCTATATTTTGGTCCTCAAGCTCTGAGATTCTTTCTTCTGCTTGGCTAATTCAGCTTTCTATGCCTATCAGTTTGTTATTTATTTCATTCACAGTATTCTTTACTGCTGTTATCTCAGTTATCAACTCCTTCCTTATTTTCCTCTTGTCTCTCCTCAATTCTATTTATTCTCTCTATTAATATCTTGATATCTGTATTTGTAGTTTGAGACCAATCATTTTGGGGGTTCTTCATTTTTTGCATTCCGAAGTCTGTTTACTCAGTGTCTGACATCCCAGGGGTCTGTGTGAGACCCGTATTCTTCTTCTAGATTCCCCCCCTAAACTTTTTTTTTCCCCTCTTCTTTAATTCTGTGTTTCAGGAATGGTGTGGTTGCTTTTACTTCTGTTTGCTCAATCTCCTATTTCTTCTTCTGTGGATTCTCTGACTTTGCTCAATTCTGAAGCTGGAAACCGACTAACAAGCGAAAAAACACAAGGCAGAAAAGAGTAAAAAAAAAAAACTAAACTAAAACATATAGACAATCATACAAACACACAAACCAACAAAAACCTCCCTATTGATGTACTCTTCCCATACACAAACAGGAAGTCTAAAGAAGAAAAATCAGTAAAATAACAAAAACAAAGCAAGTACAAAAATGTTATCAAAAACAGAAAGAGAGAAAAAAACCAAAACAAAAAACCAACAAAAGTAAGCAAAACAAACAGACAAAAAATAAAAACAAGGAACCAAACTCGTTCTGAGGTCGTTCATGTAAGTCCAATGTCCTTTCAGCTCTGGTCTCTAGTTCTCAGCACAGGATGATAGGGTTGCTTACAGATTTGGTCAGATGCCCAGGCCTAATGTGGAAGGAGAGTGGATTAGCTCTGAACTCACCGGGCTTGATGCCTGTCAAGTCTGCCACCCAGATCTTACCTGTATGTGTCTGATTCAGCATAGGGGAGGGGCTTCTGTCTCCCAGTTTGATGAGATTACCTTAGGTCCCAAGATGGAACTGGGAAGAGTGGGCAGAGCAATGCAGGTCTCTGCCTGTTCCTGGGACAGAGAAAATGGCTGTAGCCAGCATTTTTCCCCGGGCATAGGGATCCTCTCTGGCTCTCTCTGATCTTTTCTCTTGACTGATCAGATCCAGCTGCTTTGCTATAACAGGGATGTTGTGGGCCAGGCACCAGGTGATGAGAATCTGCTGCACTCAGCAGGCTATTCTCAAAACAGCCCCATGAACAGCAGATAATAGAGTGTGCCCGTGGCTTGAACCTCAGGGCGGTGGGGGCTTGCAGTTACCTTCAGAGGGAGGTCCTGGGTGTATGAACCCATCTCCCCTCAGATGGACTTTCATTTTCCCACCAGCACACGTCTACTCATGCAGAGAGTCTTTATGGACACTTGCTTTTGTGGAGACGCTCACAGTCCAACCTGCCCGGATGCCATCTTGTCCAAGCTCTCCCATCAGTAGGTTTTTATAAAGCTTTTTCTTTGTTTGTTTGTTTTTAACTTTTGGGTTGATGTATGTGTGTATTTTTAAGTTTGCAGTTGTAACAGTATTCGCTATTGAGTCTATGTTCTCCTGTTCTCTTGGGACATGCATGTTCATTCTTTTTTTCTTCTGTACTCAATATCATTTTAAGTGTCTCCTGTAGAGCTTGTCTGGAAGCTGCATAATCTCTTAGGGTTTGGGTGTCTGGGAAGAATTTTAATTCCCCATCACTGATAAAGCTGAGCTTGGCAGGGTAGGAAATTCGTGATTGAAATTGTTTATCTTTGAGGACTATGAATACTGGACTCCATTTTCTTTTAGCTTTTAGTTTTTCTGCCTATAGGTCTGTTGCTATTTGGAATTGTTTTCCCTGGAAAGTAGTCTGACCTTTCCCTCTTGTTGCCTTTAGGATTTTTTCTTTTGTGCCTACTTAGTGTAGGCAAGTTACTATGTGTCTAGAGGTTGGTCTTCTTACTTGATATCTTGTGGGTTTTCTCTATATCTCTTGTGTTTGGATGGTCACACCTCTGGTGAGATGGGAAATATTTTCCTGGATAACCTCCTGGAAGACTTGCTCCAAGGTATTCTCTGTTTCTCTTTCTTCTTTGGGGATACTAATCAGGCATACGTTTGATTTCATGATATAATTGCATGTCTCTTGGAGGCTTTGTTCTTTCTTTTTTTTTACAGATTGGGTTAATTTAATGTTTTGGTCTTCAAGTTCTGAGATTCTTTCTTCCACTTGATTAATTCTGCTTTCCATGTTTGTCATCTTATTCTTTATTTGCTGGATGAAGTTTTTGTGGCTAGTTTTTTCAGTGTTGTATCTTATCTTTTGTGAGTTTTATTCACTCTTATCCATTTCCTAATCCCTATTGTATTCTGGGGCCAGTTTGTGATGACTTCCATAGTTTGGGCTCTGAGGTCTCATTTTTCAGGCATTTTCTCTTTGTTGCACTGGGAATTACCTGTGTTTTTCCACTGATTTTTTCCTCATTTGTGACAGATCTCTTTCTTTTCTCTTTAGTTCTGTTATTCGATAGTGGTGGGAGAGGCCCTCACTTCTGATATTTTCTCAGTCCTCTATTCTTTCCTGATCAGAGTTCTGAATTTGTTCTATTTTGAAACAGGGCTGTGGATGGGAAGCTCTCCTGTCTCTTGCAGTTTTGAGAGTAGAATAAGGTGGAGGATGGGGAGCTAGGATTAGAAACTACTTGTAAATCACAGTGTTCACTGATAGTAATATGCATTCCCTGAGACTCACTCTCCACTACCACTGTATATGTTAATACAATGGGCACATGCATGTACCTCTTGAGTTCAAGATACAGTAACATCAATAAGGAGAACAGAAAAAAGTTGAATGAAATCAGATGGACAACAATTTTTAAAAGAATAAAAAAACATAGAAAAACAAAAGCAGAAACCAAAGCAAAATTCAATTAAACATACATACACATATGTGCATGCGCGCACACACACACACACACACACACACACACTAAAATCAAAACAAACTGGAAAAAATAACAAAATAAACAAACAAAAAAAACATGACAACCAACCACACACACAGGCTCAATACCAAAGCAAGGAAAAAAAAAAAAAGAGAGAGAGAGAAGAAAAGGAATTCAAATCAAACCCTCACACATACATTCACACATATATTTAACTGAAAAAAGAGAACAAAACAAAAACAAAAAACAACAACAAAAAAACTGAAAGATGAGTATTTACTCACATACACACATAAACAGAAAACAAATAACAATAAAACAAAGAAAGAAAAAAGAAAGGTTAAAAAAAGCAGGGGGACTCCAGATAGAACCCTCCACATAAACATTCTTGCACAAAGGAAAAAGAAAAAACAAACAAAGAAACAAAACCCCAGAACAACCTGCCCACTTGTGACAAGTTCTTTAATTGTTCCTTTCAGCTGCTCACAAGTAAACCCCTCTGCTCTCTCCTATGGAACTGCAGCTTCATTCATAACCTCCCCAGTGTCTGTCCTGGGGAAGAAGGAAGAAGTGGTGGGGGTGAGTGTGGCTACAGTCCTCCTCTCCCACTCTCATATGGTCAAGGGGATTCCCTCTGGTGGGGAGGTGCAGGATTGTCTCCCCCTCAGGTACTGGATGTGGGGGTGGGGGGAACACCCCAGCCAGGCACATCCCGGAATAGAATCCTCCTATTGTAGCTGATATCCAGTCTCTGCCTGTGTTCATTCCAGCCATGTGGGTCTGATGTTCAGAGGATTGCTGGGAAGGAGGGGGTTGGATCAGCCCTGGATTCACTGGTGATCTCTTCAGGGGTCTTTCTTGTCCTTATCTGGTCACATCCTTTGTCCTAAGGCTGAATCAGGGTAGGGAGTGGGGCACCTGAGACTCAGCACTTTTCTTTCTGGTGTTTGTGCTTTGGGGATATTCCCTCAGTCATAATCAACTACTGTGTTGTTAATCTGCCAGTTACAGAGATAAAGTTGGGTCTGTTGTTAGCTGGAGCACTTTCCTACCCAGTTTTCAAGATGATGGCAGGTTGTCTTTTTCATTTTCTCAAATGGAGCTCTGCCTCTGGGCTCCCTCCTTGTGCTCCCTTGTTGCTGCTAGTGTTTGACTAGGCACTGCAATGATGAGGCGGAGACTGGAGCTGGCAGTCATTCCCAGCAGCTTCTTCCTGGGAAGGACTTTGCTGACTTTAAAAATATGGTACTTGGTGTCTGTGCACTGGGAAGTGCTAGGGTTCAGGCAGAGCAGCTGTAGCACCAGCAGATTAACAAGGAGAGCTCTGGTCAGTTCCTCCTAAGTCCCCACTCATTAAGCCACTCACACACCCACTTATTCACAGATATATGCAAAATTTTCCATATACTTTCTCACTCACACTAGGACTTGCATAGTCTGACTGGCTCCATCGCCATCTTCCACCCAATGCTACATTTCTCCAACTAGAATGGCCAGATAGCATTTGTGAATTCCAGAGAATATACAATATTTTAACTTTAATAGTATGTACAGTCTTACTATGAGGGGAAAAAACTGTGGAGATTAATTTAGTCTTTATTCTCAGTAAATTTATGTTAGGGAATGTTTTCTGATATGAAGAACACGGAATCAGTAAAAGCATTTCTGACAAACCAAGCAGAAGATGCTTTGCAGTTCAAACCAAAGTACACCTCAATTTTATTGCTGTACTTACATACTATATATTTCCCAGGAGCTTAAATCAGTGCCATATTTAATTGCCTGACAATTATTTCTGTTACATCAATTTTGTGGTTAAACTAATTATTTATATTATCAAAACAAATCAGCACTAGAAGCTAATTAAACTGGATAAACTATCCTCCAACATTTCCCAACCTACATATTAATAAGGTTTCGGTTAATATTAACTACAGAAGAAATGAGTATGTCCTTCAGATGATGCTTTCATAGAAATAACTTAGAAATTTAAAGGTGTTTTAAACTGTTGTGAACATTATTTCTTAATTTTGAGCAGTTATAAATATATAGTATTGTACCATGTCTTACAGAATTGTCTTGACTGTTAATGTAGTTATCCACAAGATGGCAGCTCTGTTTATATGGCTACAAGCACTCTTAACACACTAGTTTATTCTTCCTTATTTAACAAAATATAATATGTAAAATATATACATAACTTATGTGTGTGAGTGCTTATAATTAGGTAATTTTTCAGTTTAACAAGAATCAGTCAGGGAGAACAGGTATTTACTAAAATCTATTGAAAAACAGCAATTATTTAAATCATCTTAAAACGTATGACTTTAAGATGTTAAATTTTAGCTAACATCATTTCTAAAGTTTTCATTTCAGATTTATTTTAGAAATCAGTCTATTTATAAGAAATGTTTCTTTTGTTTCCATAAAGTCTTATTCTCCTTTTAAAAAATGCAAAAGCCTTCCAAAATAATTGTGATTATGTAATAATGATAACTCATAGTTACAGTGTGAAATAGTTAACTTTATTTTCTATCTAGTAAATCCTAGATATAACTAAACATCATAAGAATATCTATATCCTGCCTTCACTTGAATTGCTATACTTAGCCACCTTCATTGTCATTTTTTTTCTTTATGTCTACCTTAAATCTATTATGAGGCAACTTCAGTATATTACCTTTATTTCTGTTTTCTGTGCATGTAAACTTTTGAAAATACTTAGAATTATTAGACCAACCATATCATCTTTTTTTCTGATAATGGATAGCCTCAAGATGCTTAACTATGTTTATGTGTCAGTAAATTTTACTCTGTAGAAAGAGAAAATGATTAAATAAGGATGAAGAAAAGTCTCCCTTCTGTGTTAAAGAAATACAAATTCTTAGACTAGAAGTTAAGAAGCTAATGCTATTTTAGTGCTTCAGCACCCTGTTTTAAATGCAAGCTGAAAATATTAGTTTATTGATGATATCCCAATTTTATATATACTTTAATTTATTTGACTGTGTCCTCTGAATGTCATGGTTAATGATAGTCTTTGTAAGAGACTTAAAGATCAGTGGATATAAAAAATTGTTTTCTACCATGTTTTATGAACAACTGTATATTCTGTGTTTTCATACTATTCCTTAATTAAGTATACTTCACTCACTTTTAAAATATATTTTGTTGTGTCTCTAATATAAAATTTTCCAACTCCCTTCAAATTTTTTTGTTTATTTCAATTTCCCTGCCTTTTGTCTCATGTTGTTAAAATTAAATCAAATCAATACCTACTACCTCCCTCTTGACAAATATAGAACAACAATAGTCTCATGGAAATATAGAATTGAATTTAGACCTGAGGAAGAACATCTGAACACAACCATTTTATATTACACAAAACAAAAGGAATTATTCATGCAAAACCTGTTGTGCTCAAAACATTGCTTCAGACATATGGATGTTTACATATGAAAGACAGTGAAAAACCAACTGAAATACTAATCATTGTGTGTTATTTCACCATGCTATACCTCTGTATTTGAAGACTCTAAATTGTTCAGAGGAATCTACATTGTCACAAAGAGAATTAGTATCATAATACTAGTTATGAAAAAAAATATCAACATCATCACCACTTGAGTGTTTACCTTGTGCTAGGCCCTATACTAAACGTTTTGCATTGATCATTAACTTTTTTTGTTTTGTTTTGTTTTGCAACAGCTCTACAAAATAGGTCAATGTTAAGACTTTCAAAAGAGTGCTTCAGTTTATACTATAAGCAAGTACTTTTCAACTATGTCTGCTTATTTGAATATCAACTGTAAAATGCCAAAATACAAGATCCAGGCCAACCGCAGTGGCTCATGCCTACAATCCCAGCACTTTGGGAGGCCAAGGTGAGAGAATTGCCTGAGCCCATGGGTTCGAGACAAGCCTGATCTACTTGGCAAGACCTCATCTCTACAATAAATCAGAAAACTATCTGGACATGATCACACATGCCTGTGGTTCCAGCTACTTGGAAGGTTGAGGTGGAAGGATCACCTGAGCCCAGCAGGTCAAAGGTGCAGTGGCCGTGAGTATCCCACTGCACCCCAGCCTGGATGAGAGAGTGAGACTCTGACTCAAAAAACAAAACAAAACACAGGACCCCAATCAATCTACTTGAGATGTAATCTCTGATAATGGAAGGTAGGTGAAACTGTTTTATGCTCCTCCTAACTTAGCTATGTTTGTGGCCAGGCTTAAAGATCACTCCTAAAAGCTTCAGGTATGTGAGTCATAGATTTTAATGTGTTACATATTTTATTAAAATAAGAAAAAAGTGTAATTAAAAAATATAAAATAAAAGCAGTAAAGAAAGCCATAGTTTTTATAAGGAAGAACCCCCCCAAAAAACTGTAATTTATTCATAAAACGTGCATTTATTCTTACATATTTAAACTTTAGTTACCTCTAACGTACTCTCTGATACAATTGAGAAATTGAGAGGCTTTTTCCACTGCTCAAAACAATTTCTGAACTTATCAATTTTACTGTCTTTTAGTGCTTCTTTTTGTTTGTTTGTTTGTTTGTTTGAGCTGTTCCACATAGGCAAAATAAATCCTTTTGAGGACTTTTTTCATTGAGGAAACAACAACAAAAAGTCTCTCAGGAGAGATCAGGTGAATAGGGAGGGTCGGCATGGGCTCATGCTGTTTCTGGTCAATAACTGCTGAACACTTAGCACAGTGTGAGCAGGTGCGTTGTCATCGTGGAAGAACCTGTCACCTGTTTGCCACAGCTTGGAATGTTTTTCCTGCCTATCATGACACAACCTTCTCAAAACTTCCAGATAAAAACTTTTCTTGGCCATTTGATACAGAGGAAAGCATTCCGAATGTACTACAAGAGGCCCACCCTCCAAAAGGTAATTCCAGTTTTGTAGGGGAGTCCCCATCGCATGTCAAACAACAGTTTGGAGGATGAATAGAGGAAAATCTAGATTACTATAGCTCACCCAGGTAGCAAGATGAATGTCAACTGGCCTAGTAACTTTGAAGAGGAACATTACCTAGAACCTGAACTTCTAGGAGATCAGTAGGGACAGAAAAGGCAAAAGAACTAGAAGGGAAATTATATGAGCAGGTACGGATTCAGCATTCAGAGATTGCCAGCAACTTTAGGTTCTAGTGCTAGGGAATCCCATGGGGCCTGGACAGCAACAATAGTTCATTAGTCTCCTCGTTAGTGAAGACTCCTCCTGCGTACAATCTGGCAGAAGTAATGCCCTTTCCTGACACAAAACATTACTGAGACTGACCCTAAATATTCAATAGCGATACGTTGCAAAGACCCAGGATGCATACAAACCTACTGACTCAGAGGATGGTACTTGAATGAATAATATGTGTGTGAAATGTAAAGATTTCCAGTATCTGTATTTGTGTAGGAATGGACCTTGTGAGTACCAAATTGATGACAAGAATAGTAAATTAATTTCAGTCATCAGGCTTCATCTGTAATAAAACTGGAGTATAACGCATCTCTAAAGACATAAATAGAATAATACCCATTGTTATAATCTCTTTAACGAAGTGTACATATCTGTTTATCTGATATATAGTTAAATAAATGTAATAAGAGACTCTCAATAATTGTTTGACAATTAGTAAAAAACTACTTATGGACACTAAAGAATTCTAAAAGTTGTTTTCCATGTCTGAGTTAGTACTAAAAATGTAACATATATAATCGGTTTATTTCTCCTTCCATTTGAAGCTATTATATTTATTTATTTTATTTTATTTATTTATTTTTTTGAGTTGGAGTCTCACTCTGTCACCCAGACTGGAGTGAAGTGGCTGCTCCCGGCCATTGCAACCTCGACCTGCTGGGCTCCAGCGATCCTTCCGCCTCAGCCTTCCAAGTAGCTGGAATTACAGGCACGCGCTACCACACCCGGCTGATTTTTTTATTTATTGTAGAGATGAGGTCTCGCCAAGTTGCCCAGGCGGGTCTTGAACCCCTGGGCTCAGTCAATCCACTCACCTCAGCCTCCCAAAGTGCAGGATTACAGGCTGAGCCACCGAGCCCAGTATATTTATTTTTAAGTCATTTGTCTTATCTTTCCTTCATGATCATTTGTCAGACAGTTGTTTTTCAACTATTCATTTAAGTCATATTATTTCAGACTTTTTTCAGGGCTTCTTTGTTTTTAGCAATATAAGACTAGGATAACTTTCTTTGAATTTGTTATAGTGTCAAGTTTTGTTAAATAAATCTCCTTTACATTTACGTACCTCTTTGCTATTTTTGCTACCAGATGATATTAGGTAATGTGTCTTCCACTACACTTCACCTGGAATGATTCAGTAACAGTGCACTCCTACAACCTTGAGTCACCAAAAGAGAAAAATTTCTGAGTACTCCTTTAGCATTTTAAAAAAGTGATTGAATGTTTCCTTTTGGCACGTTTGGTTTCTTTGTAGATCCTGGTTGTGAGGCCTTTGTCAGATACACAGTTGGCAAATATTTTTTTCCCCGTTCTCTGGGGTGTCTCCCTGCTCTCTTGATGGTTTCTTTTGCTTTGCACATAACACCAATAAGGGTGCCCGATCCTAATGGAGGCAAAGTGAGGTACAGTGGGAAGCCCAAAACTTTACCTGTACCTAAACAACTTATGTACGAATCCCTGACTTGTATCCCACAGCTATAAAATAAAATAAAATAAAATAAAATTTGTTAAATGTGGTTAAATGACAGCCATCCTTTGAGATTATTGTAGAGGGGCAACATGAATTCATGATCAGAAACCAGATCTTGGTTGATTATTGTCCAATACCATATTAATCACCTTAATCCATGAAATCAGTAAAGGTAAATGATTATTCTGAATACTAGAGGAACTTCATGTTTTGTCAAGACAAAAAACAAACAGGTGTGACTGAAATCATCATGATGTAACTGGCATAGTTATCCTTCATCTCTGTCAGTCCATGTTTGAAACGGTATACCTGGAAAATGCACCTCCTCTTTCTGAGTTGGATCAGAAGTACACAGTCTGACCTACAGGTACTATTTGACTTGTTAGTACCTAGCCAGGCTCCCCAGTAGTTCCCACATTTTAGGTCTCTGAATGAGCTGACTGATGGCTGTCTCATACCATTCAGTTACGGTTCCTGAGCTTTACAGATTAGAGAGCAGAAGTAGGCTTAGAGTCCGTTCTCTTTATGGCCAGGCTGCAACAGGCTTGCCAAATTCTTTTCATGCTCAACTAATTTACTCCTTCCCAAATACTGTGTCTGATATAGAGCTAAGTCTTTCATTGACTTTCAGTTTCTCTGTTTAAAGCCTTATCTCATTCTCTGTACAATGATTATTCCCACAATAAAGGCAGTCATTTTTCTGCTGGGTGTAATTAAGAGTGAAGATCCTTGGAAGGACATATATTTCTATATTGGAAAAAAAAATATGGAGGCCCCAGAAACATGAATGAATATGACATTAGGAGACTGTTTTAAAAATAAAATTACTGGGGATAAGGAGAATGTCCTGCAAGTCTGATGTGAGAAAAGCAAACAAACAACAACAACAACAAAACTAGTCATAAAAAAGTTCAGGAATCAGACTCCAGACTTCTCAACAGCTACCAGAAAAAGATAATAATGAAACGGTGGATGCTTACAAAGTTCTTTTCAACGTATACCCATCCACATTACTAAGCAAGTTTGAAGAGACATCAGGACATCATCACACAAGTAAACACATGAAAATGTCACCTTTCATACCTTTTGCAGCAAAGTGCTGCGGGATGTGCTCTACCAGAGCAACGGGTAAAACAAAAGAAGGCAAAGTGTGGGTTAAAGAGATAAAGATCCTTCACATGAGAGACGCCATGAGAGTTCCTAGATGACAGAGATGAAAAGGACTCTTCGGGTGACAGCTAGGTAACAAGCCTAGGCAACAATCAGTACTTACTAAAACAACAAAAAATGGCATAATATAGAAAGGATATTTGAATGAAAAGTAACCACATGAAATTAAATCAAATTCTTTGATGAAATTGTATATATCGAAGAAAGGTTTATTATTTTAAAGGAATTTTGAGTTCACATTAGAGAAAGGTACATAGAAAACTAAGTGAATGTTAAAAAAACAAAAAACAAACAAAAACCATGAGGCACTTAATAAGATAAGGAAAACTAAAAGTTATTTAAAAGAAAGGAATTTACCACAATTACAACTACTACTAAAAGTCTAAATACTTTTTTAAATTTTTAAATGTAACCAAACTACCTTGAAGGTAGGAGAAACCAAGGGCAAAAATACGACATTTGAGGTTTTCAAAAAATACCTGAGGAATTGGATGTATGGTTGCAAATACTTTTCTCTTTTTTTTTTTTTTTTTTGAGTTGGAGTCTCACTTTGTCGCCCAGACTGGAGTGCAGTGGCCGCTCCCGGCCACCACAGCCTCGACCTGCTGGGCTACGGCGATCCTTCCGCCTCAGCCTTCCAAATAGCTGGAACTACAGGCACGCGCTACCACGCCCGGCTGATTTTTTGATTTAT
>CAUYQG010179950.1:0-13967 GCA_963574415.1 Tarsius wallacei | reverse complement strand
TTTTGAGTTGGAGTCTCACTCTGTCGCCCAGGTTGGAGTGCAGTGGCACACTCATTGCCACCGCAGCCTTGACCTGCTGGGCTCAGGTGATCCTTCTGTCTCAGGCTTCCAAGTAGCTGAGATACAGGTATGTGCTACCATGCTCAGCTAATTTTTGTATTTTTTGTAGCGACACCGTCTTGCTATGTTGCCTAGGCAGGTCTCAAACTCCTGAGCTCGAGTGATTCTCTCACCTCAGCCAAAGTGTTGGGATTACAGGCATGAGCAATCATGCCCAATCTGGGTCTCTCTCTCCTTATAAAGCAAATAATGCCTGATCCTCATGACTTCATCTAATCCTATTATAGGGATTATAGGCATCCACCTCACCTGGCCTGATTTATCTTATATCTCTAGTTTTTTTTTTTTTGAGTTGGAGTCTCCACTCTGTCACCCAGGCTGGAGTGCAGTGGCACACTCATTGCCACCGCAGCCTCAACCTTCTGCCTCAGCCTTCCAAGTAGCTGGAACTGCAGGCACATGCCACCATGCCTGGCTAATTTTTTAATTTATTGTAGAGATGAGGTCTCGCCAAGTTGGTCTTGAACCCACGGGCTCAGGTAATCCTCACCTCAGCCTCCTAAAGTGATGGGATTATAGGCATGAGCCACCACTGCTGGCCGTATCTCTACAGTCTTCCTTTAATTTCATTTCACTACAGTCTCCATTTGATAATGCCATTAGGCTGAATTTCTCCACACTCTTATTGCCTATAAAATCAGTTCCTTTGGAAAGAGCTTAGAGCCCTGCTTTCTCCTTTGGGAAAAATTTCTAAGTCACATCTCTGGAGCCGTTGAGGGGACAATGGCTTGCTTCCCTCTGATTGTTACCCCTGCTTTAGGAACTGGATACTTGGCAGTGGGGTGGGAGGAAAAGGGTTATAGCCTCTGGTATTCTCAGCTTGCCTCCTCTGGTATGAAATCTCTGCTTGATGAATGAGTGGGGTGAAGGCAATGTGGCCCCTGTATTCCCAACATGCCATGCTTCCATGTTGAGACTCCATCCCACAAATGGGGATTGTATGACAGAAGGAACTCCCACCTCTTGGTAACACGTATGTGGCACTTAGCCTCTGCAACAGGTAGTTGCGGGAGCGAGGGGCAGGGTGAGAAATGTTGACATGCTGCTTCTCCTGGAAAGATACTATAGCCTTCAACTGAGAGTTGGGATGAAGAGAAAGCCCTGTGTTTTTGTCTACACAAATCTGGAATGGAGGGATTTATAAGGGAGGCTGTCCAGCTGCCACAGACTTTCATTGTTCATACCAAGTTTTAGTAGTTCTTATTGACTATTACTTAATTTTGATGATATGCCCTTTGTACTGTTTCCAGAAACTTTAAATGTTATTCAGTTTTACTGGGGAGTTAGTCCTCAGATTGCCACGCTGGAAGGGGAACTCCTGACCCCGTAATTTTTTCTTTCTTTCTTGAATTGGAGTCTCACTCTGTCGCCCAGCCTTCCAAGTAGCTGGGACTACAGGCGTGCACCACCATGCCTGGCTAATTTTTTTTTTTTTAATTTATTGTAGAGATGAGGTCTCACCAAGTTACCCATGAGCTCAGGCAATCCTCTCACCTTGGCCTCCCAAAGTGCTGGGATTATAGGTGTGAGCCACCACACCTGGCCTTTTTTTTTTTCTTCTGTTGGAGGCTCACTCTTGCTCAGGCTGGAGTGCAGCGGTACACTCAGGGCCACTGCAGCCTTGACCTGCTGGGCTCAGGTGATCCTTCCACCTCACCCTTCCAAGTAACTGGAACTACAGGTATGCACCCCCAAGCTCAGCTCATTTTTCTTGATTTATTGTAGAGATGACGTCTTGCCAAGTTGCCCAGGCTGCTCTCGAATCCATGGGCTAAGGCAATCCTCTCACCTCAGCCTCCCAAAGTGCTAGGATTATAGGCGTGAGTCACTGTGCCCAGCAGTCCCCATAATTTTTTGAGTATTTTACTTTCTGGCACAGCAAGATGTTCCAATCTCATCTTGTACTTTCCTAGCCTCAGCCTTAGAATCAGCCATTTCTCCAAAAATTTCCAGTTCCTTTTAGTGGGGAATAGTATTTAGACAACAGGATATGAGGAACAGGTGTGCTTATTTTTCCTGACTGTAATTGCTTCTTGGTTCTCTCAAAAGAGTGTTAGAAAATACATGTGCATGATGTCTGTGTTTGTATGTCTGTTTATACACACATAATTGTGAGCTCATGCTGATACTTTCAATTCCAGTCCAACACCATAGGGGGCTCCCTTTTCGAAATCTATGAAAGTGAGCAACCTGGCTCCCCTTTCCACACCACAATTACTTGTTTAGTCCTAGAATACATGAGTTTTAGAATTGCTTACCCATATCACTGAAAAACAAACCTTCCTACTAGAATTCAATAATTCTATATTCTCTTAAGTATGAGGCTATATAAAGTACTATATTTAGGAAATATACAAAAGATATACTGAGATTGTTGTTACTCCCCTTTTACTCCAGTGCCATCACCCTCCTTTCTACTCAATTGTCACCCATCCCCTTAGGTAGCAAATTTCATGTTTTGGTTTAATAATTTTTCATTGTTTTTGCAAAAATGTGCAGCTACATGAATTTATTTCTTCCTGTTGCAACTTAAAATCTCTAGAAACAGATGCTGAGACAGAGTTTCACTACAAGGCATTTATTCAAGGTCAACGTCTCAGGGAGGGAGGAAGGCAAATGGGCAGAGGGAGAAGCTGAATTGCAATGTAGGCTTGACAAAGCCTCAGCCAACCCCATAGAGGCTCTGGAGCACATATGGTCCATTAGAGTTATTCTACAATAGGCCAAAATGGCTAGGTCTTTATACAAACCTGACAATTAGTCATTGAATGTAGGCTAGCACCTTGGGAGAAGAATGCTTTTATGCCAAGCGGTTCTGTGCAACTGAGGAAAATCCTAAAAGGATTTTATTTATTTTTTTCTGAGGCTGAGTCTCACTCTGTCATCGAGACTGGAGTGCAGTGCCATGCTCACAGCCACCCCAGCGTCGACCCACTGGGCTCAGGTGATCCTTCTACTTCAGCCTTCCAAGAAGCTGGAACTATAGAAGCATGCTACCATGCCTGGTTAAGCTTTTGATTTATTGTAGAGATGAGGTCTCGCCAAGTTGCCCAGGCTAGTTTCAAACTCATGGGCTCAGGCAGTCCTCTCACCTCAGCCTTCCAAATTATAGGAAGGCTATAGGCATGAGCTCCCATGCCCAGCCCCTGAAAGGATTTTAAGGAGCTAACACATTTGAGTCTGTCTACTGATGTCACTCACAGAAGCTGGAGTAGTAAGTCCTTAAAGAAGAATCTGGGTGGCACATCTCTGTGTCCACTCTAATATACCCTCGGTGCCACATGAATCCACTTCTTCCTCACAACATCATGCAAATCTGGAGAGCAGTTCTTCCAGAATTCCAGTGGGCCTCTCTTCCTAGGAAAACTTAGAAGGGGAAGGTTAGTAGGATGAACCACAAAAAATACGCATCTCCCTCTTCTGCTATTCATTCTAGAATTCCCTCTCAGTCACCATATCTCAAGCTTCAATGGCTTATCTGGTTGCATGACTAAACCTTCCTCCCTTATGGGTCTGAGCCCCTGGTCACTGTTCCATTCTCAGGCCAAGGATGTCCTTCACTCAGAAGATTGTACTATGAGCTTCTATTGGCTTGTCAGGAACATTGACATTTCTCTTCTTTCCTTCACCTTTTAAGTTCTTCTTTCTGTTCTTTTGCCACAAGTTGATAATTGATGCCCATGCAAGTGAAATTATAGACATATGTCACAATAGGGTTATGCCATATACACAGTATGTGTATTCATGATTTTTATTTTTTAGAGAAAGGGTCTCACTCTTGCCACTCAGGCTGGAGCACAGTGCCACGATAATAGCCCACTGCAGCCTCAAACTCCTGGGCTCAGGGGATCCACACTCCTCAGCCTCCTGAATAGCCGGGACTACAGGTGCACCCAGCCACGATTTTCAAAAATGTCATTTACAAGATGTAAAAGTGGCCCCGAAGCAACAGGACAGCATTCCACAATAGTCATGAATCCCACAGAAAGGAGGAACCACTGGGTTCCAACAATGCCATCAATATTTCAAGTACTACAGAGCTGAACCTGCCAAATGCACATCTGGAAAATACTACATGGACACAAAAGGTACCATCCACTTTGTGTTGACTGCACCTTCCCATGAAAGGTCGGGCCATTGTGTAAAATATGCTTGTTTCCTAATGTTCCTATTCTTTTTTTTTTATGGTTCTGTCTTATATCTGAAATTTTATACATATATATGTATAGATTTTTTTTTTTCCATGAGTTGGAGTCTCACTCTATCATCCAGGCTGGAATGCAGTGGCATGCTCACAGTTGCTGGACTCAGATGATCCTTCCACCTCAGCCTTCTAAGTAGCTGGGACCACAGGTGCGCACCACCATGCCCAGCTAACTTATTTACTGCAGAGAAGAGGTCTTGCCACATTGCCCAGGCTGGTCTCGAACCTCTGGGATCAAGCAATACTAATGCCTCTGCCTCCCAAAGTGCTGGGATTATAGACGAGTCACCATGCCCGGCTTATATCTGTAATAATTTTAAACTCACATTGCTCCATTTACTTTTTTCTTTTTTTTTTGAGTCGGAGTCCCACTCTGTCTCCCAGGCTGGAGTGCAGTGGCATGCTCATGGCCCCCGCAACCTCGACCTGCTGGGCTCAGGTGATCCCTCCGCCTCAACCTTCCAAGTAGCTGGGACCACAGACATGTGCGACCACACCCAGCTGTTCTTTTTTTTTTTTTTTTTTTAGTTGGAGTATCAAAATGTCACCCATACTGGATTGCAGTGGCCGCTCCCGGCCACCGCAGCCTCGACCTGCTGGGCTCCGGCGATCCTGCCGCCTCAGCCTTCCAAGTAGCTGGAACTACAGGCGCGCGCTACCACACCCGGCTAATTTTTTGATTTATTGTGGAGATGAGGTCTCGCTTGCCCAGGTGGGTCTTGAACCTGCGGGCTCAGGCAATCCACTCATTTCAGCTTCCCAAGGCGCGGGATTACAGGCTGAGCCACCGAGCCCGGCTGGTACATTTTTATGGAAAGTGATGATGGGTCAAGTAGACAGACAAATAAAAGACGTCTTCCATGGATCAAAGACTTCAAAATATGCAGAATTATTTGCCTTTTAAAGTACCTTATCTTTCACCATGTGCATATAATTGTAAATGAAATATACGTAACGTGTGTTTGTGTGTTTGTACACGCATCTATACACATACATATATACACATACGCACATATACATACATATATGAGTATGCAAATTGTATCTGCCTATGTATATATATGCCTATTTTTAGTTATGTAATTCTTATTCAGCACTCTTGAAACTACTTTTCTAAGTCTCAAGAAAGGTATAATTCAAAATTATGAGAAAATAACTTTAAGTTATTTCTGGAAAAACATAAAGGAATTTTAGAAACTATTAGAGAAATTAAGAAGCTACTAGAATTCAGTGATTTTCCTGCAAAACATAAAGAATTAGAAGCTAATGTGGATCCTGACTTTTTGAATGATAAATGAGGGTCTCTGAATTCCAAGTCCTTTGGACTTGCTTTCTGTAGCCTCAGCATAATCACTGCCAATACTTTGAAAATATAAAATATTTCAAGAAACTTTATTCAAAGCTTGTCAATAATTTAATTTGTAGATAAGACGAAACCAGGAGAGCAGCAAAAATTGACATTTCTGAAAGAACACTATAATGTTATGGAATGCCAAAGTCTAAAGCATAAAAAGCATGTTAGAAAAAGTTTTTAAATGACTATGGCCATCATACTTTAATTTATTTTAATGCATACCTCTCTGTTGCCACAGATGATTTGTGTGAGTAGATTGAGTTCGACAAGTGGATTTTAGCATCAGAATCCCAAGGAAGAATAGGTGATGTCAAAGAGAGAGTTACTGAAGCACCCTCCTCTGTAAATCTTCAAATTAGATAGAAAAATCTGAGGGAAGAAGAGTTCAATATTTCTCTAAAGCACAGAATCTATTTTTTATAGAATTATTGAAAAAGTAGAGCACAGACCCTGTGAAATATAACAATGATAAATTGTGTGAATTTGTATGAAAGGTAGAAAGACATTTTCGCAAGGTAGAGCTGTTAAGGTGCAGAGTTTAAGAAAGTTGTATCCAGATCAAATCCCACTAAAATTAGGGATTGGTCCCTTATTAATCAAGAGAAATTTTGGAAATTG
Organism: Tarsius wallacei; assembly: GCA_963574415.1. NCBI lineage: Eukaryota > Metazoa > Chordata > Mammalia > Primates > Tarsiidae > Tarsius > Tarsius wallacei. The sequence continues at coordinate 7,671 of CAUYQG010179950.1, read as the reverse complement.
CTTAAAATATCTAAGCTTCATTTAGGTAGTTGTAAAAATTAAAACAAGTTTCAGGTAAGATATTTAACAAAGTTCCCAATGCACAGTAGAAGAACCTCCTACCATGTAATAGTTACAGTGAAACTAGTAAAAGATGATGAGGTAGAGTTGGAAAGTTATTTATGAGTTTACTATGAAAGAAGTTCTCCAAAATATAGAAAGAGTTGAAAATCTTACAATACCCAGTAATAGGAGGCAAACATTATTACAGGATGCTATATGGGTTCAAACATAGAACTGTCTAAAGATTCAAAAGCCAATTACTTCAGTAATCGCTGCGGCTAAATCGCAAAGTACACTTTCTAGATATTTCTCACTAAATGGTCCGAACAAGCACAAATCGTGCTTGTTGAGTGCTACATACAAGTATAGAGAAAATGGAAAAAACCATTTATTAAATTTTGTTGAACTCAGTTCATACTTCTTAATGTCTCATGCACACTGAAGTGAAGGTTTAGACTACACCTACAGAGCAACTACCTTTTTCCAGGACAGTGCTTTAGATTTTGTGAGAGCATCAGGCCTTGGAGTGAAGTGACTCAGGGCACACAGGCGCAAGCTTGAGGAAAGCACTCAGGAATTCCTTCTCTCAGGTGACTTTGACATGAATAGGTATGTACTTTTATGATTTTATATATAACATATTCTGGTGACTTTTTATTGGAGAATATTGCAAAAAATTATAAATCCAAATTTTTTTTATTTTCTCAGTTTTTTTCCTCCAGTGATTACTTGCGCTTGTGTAAATATGTCATTTTGCTCATGCACATACACAAATATGGAATCTTGGAAGAATGAAAAAAAAGAATAAAAACAAATATCAGAAGTGTATTCTGATGTAAGCAAAAGAAAACCTAAACCATCAACTTAAACAATGGCTTTATTTATTTTACACAAGAAAAAAGCAGATGCCAGAAACTCCGAGTTGGCACAGTAGATTTAGTTTTCAGGACTCTTTTCTTGACATACAAACTTCATCTTTAATGTTCAAAGCTGGCCTGTTCCAGGACTCAGATTTCTCATCCAGGTCAGAAAATGTAGGAGGGGTAAATGGGGGGAAAACCCAGTCATGTCTGGTAATTCTATCCATATTTAGCATGCTCCCTCTATAGCCCCACCAAGCAATTTCTGCTTATGAATCATTTTTTAGACCTGGGACCGTGACTATCCCAGAGGCAAAAGCATGGGAAGGTATTAATAAATATTTTAGCATTTTGCAAGATCGTAATAAAAGGAACTCAAAGGAGACCCAGGATGTAGATGATTTTGGATAGCTAATCATTATGACTGTCACAATAAATCCACAATTTACATGCTTTAAAATTCTGGAAGTGTTCTTTTATTTATCTCTTGAGAAGTGAAACACATACACTGTTTGTATTAGTTTTGCTACCCCTACTATAATTCAAATATTAAATAACAATATAAATTTAAAGGAGAAACAAGATTTGGAGCTTTTTGGAAAATTAAGAATTTGTGATTTATTATGATAACTTTCTAATAAGAAAGTCACAGGAAGTTATTATATGTAAAACCATGAAAATGAATATTCAACCTGTAAGAATGACATTCTTGAAAATTAAAGGGAGAAAACAGACATTTTATTGTATTTATAGAGATTTTCTTCATTCCAAAGAGCATTTGTAACATTTAACATTTATCAAGTAGGATAATTGTAACATATTTTTTAAAAAGTAAAATCAGCATTTGTATCCCTGATTATTTCAGCAATTCTGCAGGATAATTAAACAAGATACTTAACCCTTATAGTTGAAAAACTTTAAAAAATTATTTAATTTTGATGGACATCATTCAATATTTAACAGTGTGGAAATTATTACATAACGATCTATTTCTCCCATTATGGTTCACACCTTAAAGTTTCTACCTGTAGAACTCTGCAACAAATCATTTCAAAACCACAATCACTTAGACTATGACCAAGGGCTTGAATTCTCTTTGATGCTCTGTGCCACTACTGTTAAAATCCCTACTGGCTTTGACTATTTTTAGCATTATGTTCCATCTACACATGGAAGACATAAGCAATATTTTACGGTTTTCTCATCTGTTTCTCTCATAGCTAAATAGAGTATATTTTGTGACATGTGATAAAGTTTATTCTACATGTCTAGTTGTTTGGAATGTTACAAATTACTGATAAACTCGGCTAGATTTGATGGATAGAAAGCACTGCTGTGCAAAAGACCAGAAGAGTTTTGTGTTGCATGGGAAGACACACGAGAAGAGAACAAAAACAAAGCAATTTGAGAAATGCTGAATATCTTGGGCCTTGAGGTAGGTGATAGACCCCCCATTTACAACTGTAACTTTGAGATATTTGGTGCGAGTGGAACTATGTTGGAAATTGAGGGAGTTAAGTTTTCTACACAATAGTTCAATGGGAGGAAGAGAGAAACAAATAGTCATATGCAGGTAAGCATTAGCTCATATTTGAATAACATAGATTTACAGAAAATTGACTTGGAAAGTTGAGATTATTTTTCTTTAGTAATAAATAAATGGCATGGCCTTGATCTGAAGATAATGTAAGTTTTAATGGCAGCAAAAGATATTTTGCTCAAAGAATTCCTTCATTAAATGAAACTAAATCAAATGCACTGAATTATCCCTAGCTGTAAACTCAGACTTCCACAGGCTACAGTATCAGATACTAAAAAAAAAATAGAATCATTGGTAGGAATCAATGGTAGGAAATGTATGTTGGCAAATTAAGAAAGTTTATTTTCTTAGTTAATTTTAAATATCATATTTTCTAACATAATGTGGTAGGTTGAATAATGCCCCCTCTTTAAATATTCATGCCTTAGTTCCTGGAACCTGGCAAATATTTTTTTCCCAGTCTGTGGACTGTCTTCCTGTTCTCTTGATGGTTTCTTTGGCTTTGCAGAAGCGTGTCAGTTTAATGAGGTCCCACTTGTCTATCTTATCTCTTATGGCATTGGGTTTTGATCAGGAATTCTATAAGAGTGTCTCCTGCATTTTCTAATGTTCTTATAGTTTGAGGTTTTACATTTCAGTCTGTGATCCATTTAGAGGTAATTTTTGTGTATGGGGATAGGTAGGGGTCCTGTTTCAATCTTCTGCATGTGGTCAGCCAGTTTTCCCAATACCATGTACTGAATAAGTTCTCCTCTCCCCAGTAGTGGGTGGTGGAGGATTTGTCTAAGATAAGCTGTTTGAGAAATTAAGGTTTTGCTTCTGGAATCTCAATTCTATTCCATTGGTCTATATGCCGGTTCTTGTTACCAATACCAGGCTGTTTTGATTATTGTAGCTTTATAATAAAGTTTAAAGTCTGGGAGTGTGGGAGTGTGATACTTCGTGCTTTGTGTTTTTTGGTGAGGATTGTTTTGGCTATTCTTGGTCATTTATGTTTCCATATGAATTCCTGCATTGTTTTTCTAAGTCTGAGAAGAATGTTGCTGGTAATTTGATGGGTATTGCATTAAATCTGTAGATTGCTTTAGGTAGAATGGACATCTTCATAATGTTGATTCTTCCAATCCATGAGCATGGGATATTTTTCCACTTGTTTGTGTCATCTTTGATTTTTTTTGAGCAGTGTTTTGTAGTTTTCATTGTAAAGGTCTTTTACATCTCTGGTTAGGAAGATGCCAATGTATTTCATTTTTTTTTTGTGGCTATTGTAAATGGAATTGTGCTTTTTATTTGGGTTTCTTTTTGTTTATTATTGGTGTATAGAAATGCAATTTTCTTTTGCACATTTATATTATACCCTGAGACTTTGCCAAAGTCCTTTAGCAGTGCAAGGTTTTGACTGATTCTTTTGGGTTTTCAAGGTATACAATCATGTCTTCTGCAAAGAGAGATAGCTTGACTTCCTCTTTCCCTATTTGGATATACCTGATCGCCTTCTGTTCTCTGATTGCCCTAGCTAGGACTTCCAAAACTATATTGAACAGGAGTGGTGAGAGTGGGCATCCTTGTCTTGTTCCTGTTTTCAGGGGGAATGGTTCCAATTTCTATCTGTTTATCAGTATGCTGGCTGTGGGTTTCTCGTAGATGGCTCTTACTAGTTTGAGGTATGATTCATCTATGCCTAGATGTTAGAGGGTTTTTATCAAGAAGAGGTGCTAGATTTTATCAAAAGCTCTTTCTGCATCTAATGATATTATCATGTGATTTTTGTTTTTATGTCTGCTGATGTATTTAATTACATTTATGATCTTACTAATGCTGAACCAGCCTTGCATCTGGCGGGGGGAACCTCCCTGGTCGTGGTGGATGATATTTGAGATGTGTTGTTGAATCCAGTTTCCTAAGATCTTTTTGAGAATTTTAACATCTATGTTCATCAAAGATATTGGCCCGCAGTTCTCTTTCTTTGTTGGATCTTTACCTGGCTTGGGTATCAATGTTATGTTAGCTTCATAAAATGACTTGGGAAGAGTTCCATCTTTCTCAATCACCTGGAATACTTTCAGCAGAATTGGTATCAGTTCTTCCTTATATGTTTTGTAGAATTCTGCTGGAAACCCATCTGGTCCATGACTTTTTTTTTTTTTGGTAGTTAGTTTTCTTATGACATAGTCAATTTCCTGGATTATTATTGGTCTATTTAGGGTCTCGATTTCTTCTTGTTTCAACCTATGGAGGTTGTGTGATGTCAGAAAGTCCTCCATTTCCTTTAGGTTTTCAAGTTAGTTTCCATACAAGTGTACATAGTAGTCTCTGATTATCTTTTGTATTTCTTCAGGTCAAATGTGACTTCATCTTTTGTGTCTGTTTGTGTTTATTTGGGCTTTTTCTCTCTTTTTCTTGTTCAGTCTAGCTAGGGGACCATCGGTCTTGTTTATCCTTTCAAAACCAACTTTTTATTTCATTAATTTTTTGCATTATCTTTTTGTCTTCTATATCCTGGATTTGGACTTTTATTTTTGTGATCTGAATTCTTCTGCTGAAGTTAGGGTTTTGATGGTCTTGTTATTCCAGCTTCCTTAGGTGACTTGTTAGGCTGTTAACTTGTGATCTTTCTATTTCTAGAGATATGAATTCCCCTCTTACTACTTCTTTCATGACATCCCAGAGATTTTGGTAAGATGTTTCTTCATTTTTATTTGTTTCCAGGTATCTTTTAATCTCTGTTTTGATTTCATTGTTGACCCAGGAGTTGCTTAGCATCATGCTGTTTAGTGTCCATGTCTTTGTGGATTTTGGGGGAACCTTGTTGGTGTTGATATTTATTTTTATTCCACTGAGAAGATGCATGGCAAAATTTCAATCTTATGAAATTTGTTTATGCTTTATTTATGGCCAAGGATGTGGTCGATCTTGGAGTATGTTCCATGTGGTGATGAGTAGAATGTATATTCTGTGGTCATTGGGTAGAGTGTTCTGTAGGTATCAATTAAGTCCATTTGGTCAAGAGTGAGATTGAGGTTCTGGATCTCCTTGTTGTTTTTTTGTTCTGATGATCTGTCTAGGGTGTGAGTGGGATATTGAAGTCCCCAACTATGATAGTGTTAGAGTCAATACCTTTTAAAAGTTTGCCTAGAAGCTGCTTTATAAAAGTTGGTACTTCTGCGCTGGGTGGATATATGTTTAGGATGGTTATTTCTTATTGATGGACTGAACCTTTTATCATTATGTAGTGACATTCTGCATCTTCTTAAATTTTTGATAGCTTAAGGGGTATGTTTTTCTGAGATTAAGATTGAAACTCCAGCTGGGCTTGATGACTTGGCCTATAATCCCATGCTTCAGGAGGCTGAGGTGAGTGGATTGCCTGAGCCCATGGGTTCAAGACCTGCATGGGCAACTTGGCAAGACCTCATCTCCACAATAAATCAAAAATTGGCTGGGTGTGGTAGCACTCGCCTGTAGTTCCGGCTACTTGGAAGGCTGAGGTGGAAGGATCGCCGGAGCCCAGTAGGTCGAGGCTGCAGTGGCTGGAAGCGGCCACTGCACTCCAGTCTGGGTGACAGAGTGAGACTCCAACTCAAAAAAAAAAAAGGATTGAAATTCCAGCTTTCTTTTGTGTTTTGTTCACCTGAAATTTTACTTCTCATCCTCTTACTTTGAGTCTGTGAGTGTCCTTTCTGCTGAGATGAGTCTCTTGGAGACAATATATTGTTACCTCATGATATCTCATCTATTTTGTCATTCTATGTCTTTTCAGTGGTGCATTTAGTCCATTCAAATTCAGGCTAATTATTGAAATGTAAGGGTTTATCCCTGTCATGAGGTTCTTATAGAGTTGTTGTTGTTCCTGTTTGTTTGTTGTCTTTCTTTCAGATTTTGGGTTGATTCATGTGTGTTTTCAATCTTTTTCCTGTATTCTTGTGAAGAATGTTGTCATTCTTTTTTCCTTTTCTTCTGTGTTTAATATTTTCTTAAGTATTTCTTGTAGAGGTGGTCTGGAGGCAGCGTAATTTCTTAGGGATTGAATGTCTGGGAAAGATTTTAATACTCCTTCATTGATGAAGTTTAACTTAGCTGGGCAGGTTATTCTTGGTTGAAATTATTTATTTTTAAGAACTTTGAAGATTGGGTTCCAAGCTCTCCTAGCCTGAAGGGGTTCTATAGATAAATCTGTTGCTATTCTAAATGGTCTTCCCTGGTAGGTAGTCTCACCTTTTTCTCTTGCTGCCTTCAGGATTTTTTCTCTTATACTTTGTTTAGGAGAATTATTATGTGTCTGGGACTTAGTCTTCTCATTTGTTGTCTAACAGGGGTCTCTGAATCTCTTGTGTTTGAATTTTCACATCACTGATGGAATGAGGGAAGTTTTCTTGAATAATTTCATGGAATGTTGGTTTCAGGGTTGTCTCTGTCTCTCTTTCTGCCTCAGGGAGTCTAATTACTTTTAGGTTCAGTCTCTTGAAGTAATTTCTCATCTCTTGAAGATTTTATTCTCTTTTAAGCTTCTTTTCTATGGTTTGGACAGTTTGGGTAGGTTCTATATTTTGGTCCTCAAGCTCTGAGATTCTTTCTTTTGCTTGGCTAATTCTGCATTCCATGCTTATTAGTTTGTTATTTATTTCAATCACAGTATTCTTACTGCTGTTATCTCAGTTATCAACTCCTTCCTATTTTCCTCTTGTCTCTCCTCAATTCTTTTTATTTTCTTTATTAATGCCTTGATGTCTGGATTTGTAGTATGTGACTGGTCATTGTGGGGGCTCTTCACTGTTTGCGTTCCGAAGTCTGTTTTCTCAGTGTCTGATCTCCCAGGGGTCTGTGAGACCTATATTTTTCTTTTGGTTTTTCTTCATTTGTATAGATTTTTCCTCCCCACTTTTTCCTCCTCCGCCTTCTTTAATTATGTTGTTCAGGAGTGCAGGTTGCTTTTACTTCTGTTTGTCTGATCTCCTATTCCTCCTTATGTGAATCTTCTAGCTTTGTTCACTTCTGAATCTGGACTGTGGGTTGGGAGCTGTACTTTTTTGCAGCCTTGAGATTTAATTGAGGAGGAAGCTGTGATTCAAAATCTATCTGCAGATCCCAGTATCCACTGACAGGTGTATAGATACCCTGGAACCCACTTCCCACTGCCTTGCAATCTGTCCATGCAGTGGGGGAATAGGTTTGCTCCCTGAAAGCAAAATGGGTTAAGAAAAAGGAAAAGAATGGAACGGGGGTGGGGGG
>CAUYQG010179944.1:0-11711 GCA_963574415.1 Tarsius wallacei | reverse complement strand
ATAAATCAAAAAAAATTAGCCGGGCGTGGTAGCGCATGCCTGTAGTTCCGGCTACTTGGAAGGCTGAGGCGGAAGGATCGCCGGAGCCCAGCAGGTCGAGGCTGCGGTGGCCGGGAGCGGCCACTGCACTCCAGTCTGGGCGACAGTGAGACTCCAACTAAAAAAAAAAAAAAGAAGAAAAAGAAAAGTAATCTGGGCAGAGGAAACAGCTAGTACAAAAGGGCTGAGGCAGGAGAGTACTGAAAGAATCCTTTTTAATGGTTTACTGATCACTTTCTTGTCACCCTCACCAGATCCTTGGGAAACAGAAAAAGCAAGCACTGTTTTCTTCCTTTTGCCCATGAATAAATGGAGGGAGCAGCAGAGGTGTGGTCAAGAAACACTAGTAAGTGGTATTGTAAAATATATTCTGTAGCAATCTTCCTAACTCCTCTGTTTTGGTACTGCCTCATTTTTCTCCATAGCTCTGACATATATTTCTGACATATATTTTGGACATTCATTGATTGACTCAGTAAGGAAAGGTAATCTTGCCTGTTTTAGTCTCGACCATATGCTTGTGTCAAGGGCCCACGTCATTCTTAAGCTATTGCTCCACTGTGCACTACCTCCATGGTGCCTTGACGAAGCCAGTCAGGGCCTCTCAGGAGCCCTGAGGAATAAGCGAAGTTGCAGGGGATGTGTGCAGAGTGTGGCATACATGGGCAAGAACCCTGGAAGTGCACGGCAGTCAGATGCACGGAATGTTCACAACTGCTTCTGATCCAGCATGAAGGAGGCAACAGACTCAGAGGTGGCATATCTCTGCCTTCAAGGGATACTCTGTTTAAGACCCCCTTCTGAGTTCCTATTTCCTGACCTGGGATCCGACACTTCCCACGGTGCCTGAGAGTGAAACACCCTCCCTTCAGGGGAAATCTGACCTCTCACCCATGAGAGTGTGGTCTCTTGCTCTGACCCCATCAAGGCAATCACATCAGATCACAATATTCCAGCAGCAATACCGTTCCCAGGCCCCGGGGAATTCCGCCTTAAATAACACCACATGTTGTACATTGCCGGACAGTCCTGCTTGAGCTTTGCCTAGCCCAGCCCGTTCCCTTTTTACAGTGGCTTTTCCTGCGTGGAGTAAAGGTTATGCCTGCACAGACCTCCTGCAGCTTTATCAGTCTCAGTTCCCGCGACCCTGTCAGCAACTGCTCAGACAGGAACACACACGCACACACCTCCACAGATCACGCAGTTAAACGCAAGCACCCCCTCGACTTCACGGTTAAGTTTCGGTAACACTTATATGAACTATCGTTATGGTTCCTCTCTCACACATATGAGTACATACCCATGTACATATATACATATGTATACACACATATGTATATTCACATGTATAAACATGTACATGCATACACATGAGTATGTCCTCAGTGGCTAAGCTAATGTTAATTATCTCACATTAGTTACTTAATATCTATCATACTGTCATGATTGACATGGCAAGGAACTGGTTTGTGTGAAGGACTGTTTTAGATTATAACAAACAGCCATAAAAAGAGAACTCTTGGACAACTTGCATTTAACTAGGGAATAAGGACATCAAAAATAGCAGAACCTCCCCATGAAGGACGTTGGCAGCTTGGCTTCCCACCCTCCACTTGCATTGGGGTTGTCTGACTCCTTAGAATGATTTATACACTGATTTTGCAACCATGATTCCTAGAATCCCCCTGGTGAGTTTCAGCTGCCTCTTCTTCATGTCTTTTAAAGATATATATTTTAAAACACACACACACACACACACACATAAATGTTTTATATATAAACTAAATTTTTTTGTTTCAGGGGGACAAGTCCTACAACATGATAACCAAAACACCAAAATATTCTCAGGTCTCGGTTTCTAACAGTAGACCAGAACACATTTATTTGTTTTTCTGATCTTTGCTTCTTTTCTGTATTTATTGTTATACTGTGAATTTGACCCAAGTAATTTCGCAGTGCACAAAGACCAGTTAAAATTGTTGAATATCCAGTTAGATGATGATGAATGGTCAAGTGACAAAGGACAAGACAGGTCTTCAATGGACCCACACTCAGCATTAATCCGACCCACACCACCCATTTTTCCCTCCTCAAATAATCTGTTTGGACTGTTGTCCGATGTTTAATCTAGATTCTGAACACAACCATAAAAGTGACTGGTACACGATAAATACCCTCAGAGCAACCAGTGCTTTGACAATCTATAACAGTGTGAGATCTAAAGAGTCTAACATCTCCCTAAATTCATTATTTGCCCATTAATAATGAAACACGTTGACCCCATAACTTTTTGTGTGTGTGCGTGCGTGTGCTTCTTTAGTTAGTTATTTAGGAAGGCATTTATTCTCATACAACTCATGAGAAACGTGATGATTCTGAATTTCTCCCCTCACCCACAGTACCTTTTCCTGAAATTTTAGATCCCTTTCTCCTGTTTACTGTGCTGTGATTTTTCCTGGACATCTAGGAGGTAATGGGATATTTTGGCAGAGATGTTTATACCAGGCATTAGTGCACCTATTCTACTCAGTCTTACCTCCAAATCCTTGGTCATGAATGTTGAATGAAGAAAATTCCAAAATGACTAGATAAAATTTAAATGTGTCAGCCTGAAGGTGGTTAAAAGAATGAATCAGTTTAAGGGGGAAATAGGGCATCGATTTTTTCATGAAGACAACGCTTATTAGGCAACAGCTTATCAGTTGGCAAAGAGAGGCACTTGTTCAATACTGGTGCTATATTCTTGCCAAGAGGAAAGGAAAAGCTAAAAGATCAAGGACACAAATGAAAAACAAACACAGAAAGCTGCAAAGTTAAGAACACTGAGAGGAGGAAGCATGAGGGAACTGGGTTATATTTCAGAGTTAAAAACAACACACACCAAAAACCTACAATCTGTCTTGTAAATTAATTCCACACTTAATTTTTGAAATTCTTTCTTATTTTTCCTGACTTGAGCCAATATGAAGGGAATGAAATGTTATAGGGAAGTGGCAGTCAGGCATATAGTGGTAAACCAGTTTACTTTTACAATTTCCTTTCATATGTAGATTCGGTCCTGCCTTTTCCTTTGTCATTGCTTACAAAGATCTAAGCTTCCTTCCTAAGGCATCATCTTTTATTAATCAGCTTATCCACAACAGAGTCCAAGAGACTGGAGCTGGGTTCAGACAGATGTTGATAAATGTCTTAAGTTTCTTATAAACTAAATCAAGGCCAGCCATGTTTTATTAATCAGTTAACCTTCATACACACTTTGTCCTCTGTATATTGTCTCACACTTTATATGCCATCCTGTTTACACTGCTTACCCTGAGTCAACTTAAGATGGTTAGTCTTCATTTGGGAATACAGGCAGTAGGGTACATATTTCTACATATATTTAGTGGCCAACATAAACAGTCACTTACAGATGCATATTTAGCAAAACAACGTTAGGTGTTAGTGAAGGAAAGGTCCACCGTGCATTTATGAACTATGTTTATTTTATCTACTAACCAAGATAAGAATATAAAAATGGTCAAAAGCCCTCTAGTAGAAATAGTTGTGAACTTATCCTTCAATATTCTTTTGTCTCAGAGAGCCAAGGACATACTGAACAAACACATCGCTTGGTTCCGTCCTATATTTTCTTTTAAGGCATTCTTACCCAGGCCCCAAAATAGTAAATATAAATGACTATCACAGTAGGTCATCTTCCGGACAGTAGCTATAGTGATGATGTTAGTTCAAACATATTATCCAAATGAGGAAATAGTTGGGGCAAGAAGAAAATCTCGCTCTATGGAATAAATTATGCATAGCAACAAATAACCTTCAGGTGGTTCCTCCATCAAAACCTAGGGTATAGTTATTGTTAGGGTACGGCAGGGACCGGGTGAGGGTGGAGGGGCGCAGGGAGGCGTGCAGCACTGCCGGAGATGACAAGCTGGAGGTGCGCGCTGGGAACCAAGAGATCCGAGGAGATTGCAAAGAATTGCGACACACAGAGGTGAGAGAAGAAAGATTTATTTAAGAAAAGTTCACCCCCCACAGACAGGGAGTGGGCCTACACTCCAGGCGAGTGTGGCGTCGTAGCCCCCCAGAGTCCTGGCTTAAATCCTTCTCTTGGAGATGTTGCTCGTGACTGCTGGGACTTCCTTATCGACCACCTGTGGATGTCTTGGAGAGCCTGTGACATAGAGACCCACTAATGTCCACCCACATGATCACAGCCCCTAGAGAAGGGCGTGACAAGGATTCTAATGCTCCTACACCTTCCCAAACGACGTTCTTTAGAGCTAGTGGAGGGTGTACCTCCTCTTATCTCCTAGGCACTCCCAGTAGGTAGGTTGGGGGGGGGAGATCCTTGACTTTCCTGTAGATAGGGCCCAATTTACTGGAAGATCGAATCCCCTCCTGCTCCCCATCTGAGCTGTCATAACTGTTGTAATGACAAGCTTCATGAATTTACAGTCCTTGTCCCATGCATGATGTCTTAGGCCTTGCAAACTCCCTTTACTCTAGGCACGCTTGATGGCCACTATGAGATACCTCTGATACCTGGAAGTCTGTTTCTGAAAAGACGAAGTCAGTAAAGTTAATTATAACTGAAGTGTGCATTTCTCCGAAAGCACAGCTTCTACTTTCTCATTATGGAGTTGGAATTTAAGAACAAGATGAAAACTGGCTTCCCGCTCTCGGTTTGTTCTTTCAATTGTGAGCTAGAAGTAAATGGTCCACCTGCTGCAATTCGTGCCTTTGCGCTGTTGCGTTGTCCCACCTTTGGGACTCCTCTATGTGTTATCCACGGGCGCACCCCACGCTAGCTCATTCTGTGTTCCATCTGGTGGCAAAACTGTTTCTGACTGTACAGACCGTCTCTCAGCTGCAATTGCCTTATGTCCGGGGTTTAGAGGGTCAGTCTGTACCACAAATGCACAGGGTTCTGGCCTGCATGGTTTTGTTATTTTTATTTTGGTACCCAGTTCCTACAGCTGACCGCAGGCAACCGAGCAAGAACTGAGTGTTCCCTCTCACTCTCTTCCCTAAGCCGGTGGAATGATCTTTCTTTCATCTGCACGGTGCTGGGAAGAGTTCTGTGCTTTGATTTTAGATGGAATAAGAACACATTCTGAGTTAGGAAGTGTGTGAAAAATTCTGTCTCATTACTCCAATGCTTATTTCTCTTTAGCGATTTCTCCTGTTTTCTTGCTACAAAAATACACGTTACAGAAGAACTCTCTGTCCCAGGCCTTCACTGGGCACATCAGGCAGGGACCAGTATTTTAATTAAGTGCATGCTTACGGATTGCCAACTTACAAGAGAAATGCCTCCAAAGTGGAGAGACAAAGTGGTCCTCACAGCCAAAAAATATTTCCTGAGTAAGCAAGTGATAAAAAGTCTAGAAACAAACAAACAAAAAACGCTTTCTCTTTTTTTGTATTAATATATCAATAGGTAGTGTGCGTTTAGAGAATGCTATATAGACCATATGGCATTCTGCTTGCTACTAGATTCTGGATATAAGATTGTAAGTAAGAAACAAAATAATTTCAGTAACTAACTTCTTAGAATTTTAGAAAATAGCCATCAGTCATATGATTTTAAAATCATAGCCTGCTTTGAGCCAATGCACGCTGTATAGTAACATGAGATGAAATATTTTTTGAATTTTGTAACATGAACTACTTTTTTATGAGCAGTAAATTTTAAAAATTAGGCACAATTTACATACAATGAAATACATGGCATTTATTTCCAGCTGGAAGGTTACTAAACAATTGTATTCACCTGTGCAACCACCACCCAAATTTAGAACATTCTCATCACCCCATTAAATTTCCCTGTGGCTTCTTCTGCTCAATTTCAACCTCGGATCAAGCAACCGCTTTCTAATTACTATCACTATAGATTCATTTTGCTTGATTTGGGGCTTCATTTAATTGAAATTATATAGTAATATTACTTGTGTCTGGTCTCTTTCACGAAACATAATGTCTGTGAGATTCATCCATGTTATAGTTGGTAAACGCGTTACTTTTTGTTTTAAAAAATGTTACGAGACATGTAATGGGTCATAAAATACTGGGGAATTGGAAAGTACAGAATAATACACTTGTTAGAACTAAAAATTACCTCCAAGATTCTTCTGCTCTAAGCTTCAGCCTAGTCTGTGAATCTCCTGGTGATGCGAATATTCCTTGGCGCTCTAACCTTTGTGGGAAAATCTTCAAAAGGGAACCAATCATTTCATGAGACATGAAACGAGTTCATACTCTAAGACAGATTTAGTATTACTCTTTAAATTTCCCTGTGATGAGGAATGATCCTTCATAGTTTTAGTGTGTGTGAGGGGCTATCAGGAAGAAGGGAAGGAATTTCCTCAAGCAAATATTTTGCTCAAGTTTTAGTTTCATTTCTGAGTCAGAACAGCTGCACTCCTAGAAGAAGGACGCTGTTTCAAGTTGCTTTACTCCTGCGAATTATTTGCAAGTCCTAATCATGTTTCTTCAAGGATAGATTTCTGTATCTGATGTAAGAAAGACTATATAAAAATTCGTTTTATATGTGTTCTAGCTTCTTCCTTATTTTACAAAGTTGCAGAAATTTACTTCAAGTCTTATATGTGTCTGAGTTACTTATCCTGCTGTGCTTGGATGTATTATGCTTTGTTTCTTGGAATAGGGCAGGAATTAAGATCGTTCTCTGTACCAATAGATCAGTCAGCTTTCTGGTTTCTTCTGTGTATGGTAATCCGCTAAGAAAATGACACCCTTTTATTCTGATCATTCTATTGTTTATGGTTATATTTTCGTGGACTAACTTCATAGTGAAAAACAGCAACACAAGTGATAATGACAGAAATAAACTAATAATAAAAACGTGTCAACCAAAGCCTATCTAAACATTGATTTTAAATAGACAAGAAATTTGGAAGATTTCTGAAAGACAAAGACTCTTTAAAATATGTTGCGTATTCCCATATATATTACATCAGGATGTAGGGCATCAAATTAAGACAATTATGTCACATGTTTCTTAAAAACAAAGACTTTGTGTCCTCCTCCTCTTCCTTTTATTCTCTCCTTCCTCCTCCTCCTCCTGTTGCTTCTCCAGGTGTTTCTTCCTTGTGATCCTTCCAGGCTTTAGTTTGCTACTCACGGTGTAAGTTCCATGTCCCTGTTCTCTGCCACATCTTGACATACTAACATATAGTAGGTGCTAAGTACGATTTGTTGCTAAGCATTTATGGTTAATGACTGACAGACCGGAGGAAGTTTGGCTTCTGTCAATTCTATTTGTCTGCTCAGTTTGTTGCCTCCTCTGCAGCAACACCACCACTGATTTATTCTAGACCCTCACCTGGGTTTATGCAATTTGTTCTTAAACGGGTCTCCACCACTTGACTCCTCACAATACATCCTCCACAAGGTCCCAAACAGAGGTTTTTAAAACTCAGATCTGGCCATGCCACCTTCCTGCTTTAATCATAAGGTGATGCAAGAGGAAAGATTTCCCAGAGCATATAAGGCCCCACATCAAACCCTTTTCTACCTCTCCACCTCACCCTCATCCTCGTCATCATCTTTTTTTTCTGCTCAATACAGCTGCTCAGAATTGCTTATATATATGAAAGCCAATTTTTTCAATTTTTCTTGTGCCCTGCTTTGTCATGCGGTTGCCGGTTTTTCTCCTGAAAACCATTGTCCTGTCTCCAGCTGGCTGATTACATTCCGTCATCCCAGACATCAGGACCTCCTGTCCCCCATCCCAAAGCACCCCAGGCCCTCCTCTATCTTTCTTCCAACCAGTGATATCACCTGCATCTCCACGAGCTACATTAGCACCGGCCTCTCCATCTTCTGCTGCCCTTGCCCCAAGTTTTCCCAGGGAGCTAATACACCTAGCTTCCAAATTGACTGACATCTTTCACTCCATTTTGACAGCAAATTCCCAAGATGCTTTCTTGAATCTTTTTTTTTTTAAATTGAGACAGGGTCTCGCTGTGTCGCCTAGGCTGGAATGCAGTGATGTGATCATAGTTCACCGCAGCCTAGATTCCATGGGCTTCAGTGATCCTCCTGCCCCAGTCTCCTGAGTAGCTGGGACTACATACCTGAGTCACCATGCCCAGCTGATTTTTAAAAACATTTTTATAGAGAGGAGGTCTTGTTATGTTGCCCAGGCTGGTCACGCTGCTCTGAAATCTTAAACTGTATTACATGTCATTCTCCAATCAAAATATTTCCCCTTTGGCTTTCTCACTCCCTCACTCTCGTTACATCTGCCCTCTCACCTCACCACTTCTATCTATCACTTTGGCCACAATTTTGCTAAATGTACCCACCCCCCTGGCTTTGTGTGCTCCTCCACTGAAGAATGTTTTATATTCAATGAGTTCTCTCCCACACAACCCATTTACCATCAACATGCAGTTAAGATTAGGACCCCATTTCTTCACCAAAACTGTGGAACAAGTACCATCAATCCCCTCTTGATTAACAAATCCAATGGGTTCTTGTCAATCCTGATATTTTTCATCTTTCTGTGGCATTTGCCTCTACTGACTCCTCTCTTTCTTGGCTTCTTTCTCACTGTTCTCCCCTGATTCTCTCTGGCATTGACCTCCTAGTTTTCTTCAAGCATTTTTGTTCCCAGGGGACTGTCCTTGACCGTCTTTCCTCCTTGGCCTTGGTCATGTCATCCCTTCCATGACTTTGGCTATGATTCGTACATATGTCCACAAGCATCTGCCTTTAGTTAGGATTTCTCTCCTAAACCCAGATTTGTATATACCAGTGTTTCCTGTACTTCATCGCAAGAAACTCCAACCCAACAAATCCAAGATTGAGCCTGTTATCATTCCCTTAAATTTTTATCTTCCTCCTTCATGTTGGCTGTTGCTGTTGTTGTAAGTGAACTGAATTCCACCCCCCTCAATACCCATGTCAGAAATGCAGGAATCTTGACAAACTTCTCCATTTTCTCATTTCCCACACTGAATGAAGAACCAAGTCTTTTCTCTTCTACACTATGAGCATCTCACGTTGTTCCTTTCGCATCCCCACCACTCCATCTCTCCATGGTGTTCCAGCTCACCATCTCTTGCAACAGCGCCACCAAGGTGATCTCTCTGCCCCCATGGCTCACACCCTTGCAGTTCTTTTCCTCACTGCACTCAGCATGAGCTTCCTGAATACAAATATAACCTAATTTGTCTTCTCCATCTCTACTCTCTACAGCTGTGGCTCCTACCTTGGTTGTATGTTAGAATCACTTGGGTAGATATTTTTTAAAATACCACTGCTACAGATTCAGATTGAATTGATTGGGAGTGGGATTGGGACATGGTATTTTTAAGTCTCCAATTGATTCTATTGTAAAACCAAAAATAAGAACAACTACTCTACAGAATAAAATCAAAAGGTTTTGTTTAGACCCACAAAGTCCTACTTACTGCTTCATTTTCATCTCGTCCTCCGTTCACTAGTGGAGCTACATAAAACATTTCAATTTCCTTCCCCATTGTCTTTGCTAACATTGTTTCCTCCTCCAAAATTTCTTTTCATCATTTGTTTGCCTGAAAATACTCATCTGTCAAGGCTCTGATCATGTCACCAGTTATGGGTTGAATTGCATCCCTTGAAATTCTTATGTTGAAGCCCTAATCTCCAGTACCTCAGAATGTAACTGTATCTGGGGACAGGCCCTTTAAGTGGATAAATAAAGTAAAATGAGGCAATATGAGTGAACACTAATCCAATATGACTGGTATCCTTACAAGAAGAGGAGATTAGGACAAGATATGAGCATGCACAGAGAAAAGACCATGTGAGGACACAGTGCAAAAGCAGCCATCTGCAAGCCAAGGAGAGAGGTGTCAGTAGAAATCAAGTCTGCCAACACCTTGATCTTGGCCTTCCACTTCCAGAACTGTGAGAAAATAAATTTCCGTTACTTAAGTCACCCAGTCTGTGATACTTTGTTATGGCCACCTTAGCAGCTTAATACATCACCTGTGCACAATCTTTTCTGATACCACTCCTTCTCCCCAGGAAGAGTTGCCTCCTCCTTTGTTTTTGTCCATATTCTGTACCCTTACTGGCGTATCGATTGGACAGCATAACTTTTATTGTTCCTATTTGGCTACTGCTTTCAGAGTGCAGCGGTCTCAACTCAGTTGCCTTTACACTAGTAGGTGCTCTAGTCAATAACTATTTGTAAAAGTGAACTAAATGTGTGAAGTAGTTCAAAGAGAGGAGTGTTCATCTATCTGGCTTTGTGTCTGATTTGCTCTCTAGAACCTTGAGAAGTTCTCAGATGCACAAAGCCTGCACACGCCACTCAGCTGTTCTACTTGCTACTCCCTCTACTAGCAATGCTTGTATCTCCCTTCTGTAGAAGACTGACTCCCCAGTTTCCTTCAGATTCCTCCCTGTTGTTTCTCCCCTGGAAAGCCTGAGCTGACCATCACAGATTGGGCAAAGAAAGCACACAAGGGGCTCCCACAGGTGGCGTTGTTCACCCCAATTAAAGTATTCTCCATTAATTGTGAAAGTATGTGCCCCAGGTGGGTATCCCTAGACCGTGAATTCTGTATCTTTTTTTTTTTTTTTGAGTTGGAGTCTCACTCTGTCGCCCAGCCTGGAGTGCAGTGGCCGCTCCCGGCCACCGCAGCCTCGACCTGCCGGGCTCCGGCGATCCTTCCGCCTCAGCCTTCCAAGTAGCTGGAACTACAGGCGTGCGCAACCATGCCCGGCTAATTTTTTGATTTATTGTAGAGATGAGGTCTCGCTTGCCCAGGCGGGTCTCGAACCCGTGGGCTCAGGCAATTCACTCACCTCGGCCTCCCAAAGCGCGGAATTACAGGCTGAGCCACCGAGCCCGGCTGAATTCTGTATCTTTTTGGTTCTTATCTTTGTGTCTCAGAGCCCATCACAGTTCTGGCATGCAGTGGATACTCAGGGAATAGTTCTTAAGTAAAGAAAGCCCTGCTCTCCTTTACGGTAAATGAGCATGGGATGAGACCTTGGATTAGATAGAATTAATCATTTGATGCTCGGGAAACTAGAACCAGTGCCTTCCTTACAGCACGTGTTATACAGGCTGGGCTACATGGCTTGCAACACAAAGGCTCAAGTCCACCCTGGGTCATCTGAGGCTTTGCCTCACACAGAGACTCAAGCTGAAGGAGCAGCCTCCCTCTGGAACACAGGCAGTCATTGTGGCAGAGGTAAGAGAGTGTATGGTAAGCTACAGCTGACTTTTAAAACTTCTGTGCAGAAGAGACATGACACTTCTATTCAGATTCCACTGGTGCATGTCAAAAGTCCACTCTTGGGCTCAATAAGGGAGTATTTAAAGTCTTGCCAGAGAGAGACACACTGAATGCAAGTAACAAAAAATCTGTTATCCAGTGATTGCTAGTTATTAGGTCAGTTTGTATTATTTTAAAAAGGTATATTTATGTATTTCTCTTCTAGTCAATATAGGGTAACAAGGGCCAGATTTACCTTCCCTCCTGAAATAATTAAAAAATCACTTGGTTTTTTTTTTTTTTTTGTCTTTCTTTTGGTTTTGGGTTGGTTCATGTGTGTTTTATTCCTTTTCCTGTACTCTTGTGAAGAACGTTGTTCTTTTTTCCTTTTCTTCTGTGTTTAGCACTTTCTTAAGTATTTCATGTAGGGGT